>VZTE01004537.1:754274-799332 GCA_013397775.1 Eulacestoma nigropectus
TTTTTTTTTTTTTTTTCCTTTTCTTTTTTTTTTTTTTCTTTTTTTTTTTTTTTTTTTCTCCTTTCCTTTTTTTTTTTTTTTTTTTTTTTCATTAGGATTAAGATGAAATCTTTCTTTTCCCCAACTGTCAGAAGAGCCTTAATTCTGTGCTGGCTTATTTCAGCAAGTACCTCAGTAGGTGTGTGTGTGTGTGTGTGACCACAGTAGGAAATGCTTTGTAAGAAGGACTTCATATTCAACATTTGAAGAGAAAAAGCTGTTTAATACAGGGGCTCTTCGTAGTCCTTATAAATCTGTAACTGATTAGGAGGCATTGAGAGCTAATGTAGGATGAAAAGATGGGCAGATTGTCGGCTGAGAAGGCGGAAGCGGGGGTTGGTTGGGGTAAGGATCTGAACTGGATTACAACAAACCCAAGTTTTCGTTGGGATGGAGCTAAAGTGTTAGCCTGGAGGCAGGCAGACTGCTCTTCATCAGTTGAAATACTCTCACCTCAGTGACTCTGCTTCTCAAAAAAACAGATTCCCCCTGAAAGCAGTGCTTTGCAAATAGGAGCTTTAACCTTATCCTCTCTATCTGGCCCAGGGATCTTTCTCTCTTTCTTTTTGCACACAAGAACTTTTACCTTATGTAGATGCAGGTATTTATAAAATTACCAATAGTTTTGTAACACTAATCAATCACACAGTCCTTTGAGTCAGAAAACTGAACTCTGACACTTCCCCAACCAGGTTTCTTTTTGCATTTCTGCTTAGCACTGATTTACTTGTCTTCTGTTTTTTAGATCTTGTTGTAATACTCAAAAATCAAACAATTATTAATTTTGTCTTCACCATGCAAGATCTAAAGTACTTTATCCTGAAGAAACCGGAAATTTTTTAGTCCACATAAATAATGAGGATCCCATTTTATTATTAACAATTGGGAAGCACTGCAGTGTGGAAGGGTAGGGTAAGAGTATGAGAAATATTGTTAAGATGCGAGGATACACCTTATGCAAAATTAGAATATAATTTGTTAAAGAAGCTCCCTTTTCTTATATTTCTCACTATAATTGTTCCCCTTCTGTGGTTTTAGCTTTTGGAAGAGCTTCATTGTTTATCTTCCTAACAGCCTCCGTTTTCCCTTGAATATGATGAATACAGCTGCAGGACCCTGCGTCACCAGTTCTGGGAGTTTGTCAGATGGTGGAAGTCTGAAGAGTTTTCTAGCAGAAAAAGAAGTGCGTCCCTTCTTTTGACCTAATTTTGTCAAATATTTAGTAGTTACTCTCATTTCTGCTTTCCTCCCTAGAAATAGCCCTAGAAATAGCCCTAGAAATTGCAGGCACTGATAGAAATAATAACATCACTGGACAACATAATCTAAAATACTGCAATTCTCAATTTTTACTTCTGAAGTATCATTCCCAATTTTTTTCTCACTAATCAAGAAGACTTTTGCAGACATCAGAAGAAAAAAAAAGCTAGAACTGGTATATGATATACCCACTTACACCTAAGACTTTCACACACTATTAGCAGAATTACAGGGCCTGTAGTAAACGGTATTAAATCTCAGACACTTGGCTAAAAGCAGGTCCATATCCAAGGTTATAGAAAAGGAGGGGTCATTTTTATGAAGATACTGACCTTTTCCAAACTAATATCTGCCACACATTTCTTTTTCTAATGTTTCAAAAGGAGGTGAGTTCATTTCCACATCCTTTCTAACAGGATTTTGAAAGTTACAGTGAAAAAAAACAAAAAGAAAAAATGTACAGAGCCCTTACATGAATCTGAAGGCAGCATAGACTACATTAGTAAACTTCTTTTTGATGCTGAGGGGTGGAAGTTAAGACTGTACTTGTTTTTCCTACCCATCAGAAAAACTAACATGACCTGCTTGAGCATTTTCAAATAACAGGAGAAATATGGAAGAATGAATTTTGAGTCATTCTTCCTTGCTGTGAAATGCCCAGATTCTTGTTGTCTGATGTGGGAGAGTTTGCAGTGCACATAGATAAGTAGTAGAAGCAGAAAAGGTTTATGTAGAAGGAAAGTGGAAGCCGTACACATAAAAAACTCTTTAATTCGACTTCTTATTTTTGTTTTCCATCATTAACCATATATGGCAGAAAGACAGAAAGAAGCAAGTCTTATTTTAAAGGAAGCAGCTCGGAATATCATACTTTGCTTTTTACATTCTTATACCGGATATCAGGATGCTGCTGAAAAAGTGCCAAAATTAAAAGTAATTCCCTCAACTTGAGCAAACAGTCCTGAAATCTGCCAGATACTGGAGTATATCCACTGGTTTGAAAGTTTGAAAGCAGGCTAAAAAAATGTATGGGTAGTTTTTGTTTGTTTGCTCCTGACCACTGATAGCATGAGCTAGCAGCTGGTAGAAGAAAAAAGGAAAATGTGTGTGTATTGGCAGCAGACAATTTATAACATGAAGTGATTATTCTCTCAGTCTTAAACATCAGAACTTGTGTCTTAAAAAATAATAATTTGCTTGGACAATTTTACAACTGAGCATTTAGTTTTTTCCCATTTTTCCTCCTTCAAAGATGTGTTGGAATTTGTAACCAACAAGATACATAATTTATCAATCTGGTACTTTTTTTTTTTAAGAGGTATTTTTCAATCTTGTTCCTTTTAAAGCTTATTGCAATCCTAGCTTGGTAAACCTACATCTCCACCTAGTGGTTTGACAGAAAGTGGAAGCAATCGTTTTTCAAGCAGTGTAAACATCCAGATAGTTTGCTGTTCAATATCAGTGTGAAGAAATTGCGTTCTTTCTGAAGGAAATATTTTAAAACTTGTGATTAAATATACAGAGATAGATAGCTAGATAGCTAGCTAGCTAGATAGATAGACATAGATTATTGAATGTTGACATTTTTCTGCCATGTGCAATTATATAATGGCTCTTTCATTTCTTAGCGTTAATAAATAATTTCAACTACCAACAGAAAAACAAAATTTTAGCACAGCATAGGTTCATCCTGTATTTTCTCTAAACTCATCCTAAACCATGCTCGGGCAGTGCTGGAAGATTCCCATCTTTCCTGCAGCCACATCTCTAATGCAGAGCGCGGCCAAAGGTACAAACTAAGCACAAAACAACTAGCAAGACTTTGAAAATGCCTTGGGACTTCCCCTTTGCACAGTAATGTTTTTTATAACTCTCTGGTTCGGGATACTGTCCTATACAGTCAACTTAAACCTACCCTGCAAGATATATCTCAGCATATTAAGAAAGCCCCTTCAGGTACACAAAGAAACTAATATCTTTCAGTACCAGCAAATCAATTCCTTTTAAGAAATAAAATATAGGCAGAAATGACATTAGTCTCCTGATCCTGCCCAAAATATCTTGTTTTTCTCAGCCACAGTTCTCATTCCTCTTTCATGTCTCTGCTGTGCCAGCCGCTTCATGCAGCAGTGAAAGTCTAAATGGTTTTTTGGGGGTTAGAATCCTATTCTTTTAACAAAACCATCAGTTCCATAGGACTCTTCAGAGTGCACAAAATTGAGAATGTGCCTAAATCTGTGCAATACTGGATCCTTCACGTGGACAGTAGATGTACTGTTAATTAAATGCTACTTGTAATAAAATATATTAGAGTGATTGAAGCTGCTGTAGCTGCAGTGGGCCTAGAAAGAACAATAATCCTTCACTGTAATGTAGAATCCTCATGTCAGAAACATGTACAGTGCTCAGAAAGAGTATAATTAATGCACATTAACATATATACTCAGAGACAGAATATATGAAGAGAGTGCTTTGGGACATGATTAAATTTTTTGTGACTTCAAATTAGGGAAATTTTAAAAACTTCCAGTTCAGCAATTTACAATGATTAAATGATATCATAACATTTCTCTAAAACCAAACAGATGTGAAGTAATGAGAAAATATGGTTTTATTTCATTAATCAGCTATTCCAGCCTTAAATATTGTTTTCTACAAATACAATAAATATTGATTTTCTTAGCTAATTAAGAATGGATGGCCACCCACAAATAATTAAACTAAATATTTCGTCTTGTATAGTTAAATGAAAAATTAGATGCTTGTTTCTGGGCTGGGTAGCTTGTGAAGATCATTAGATAGTCCAAGGTCAGTACTGGATTAAAAATGAGATCTTCTGCAGAATAGCAAGGAGAAATTTTGGAAAAGGACGGACATTTGGGGTGGCTCAGGCTGAGGACTGTTGCTATCTGAGATGGTCACCTAAATTCAGAGGTGAAAATTGGAGGTGAAAACGAAAGCTCATTTTCCTGCAGAGCAAGTTCACCCTTCCCTTGAGTAGTGAGACCTGCAGGGCACTGTCAGTCAGCACAGCGAATTTACCAGAAAGAGACCCGGGCTGGGCTTGCCCTGAGCTCTGGGGGCTTGCTGGGCTCCTTCTGAGCAGTTAGAAACAGTGTCTTTTTATGCATGCTGTATCTGACACATACATGGCACAGATGGAGACCACGTACTCTTGACAGCGCCCAGTTAGAAGCCATTTGGGCAGACAACACCAGTGCGGCAAAAGTCTATATTAGCTTTGAGGCAGAAAATTTGAGCTGGTTGAATAAAAGAATGAGGGATGGCAAAACCGCCACACCTCATTTCCTTGTTACTTTAGCTGACTTCTGACTTCTTTACGTTTCAGATTTAGATAAAAAAGCAAGCTATGTAACTTATCAGAACCCAAAAAAACCTGACAATGTTTTTTATTCTTTCTTCTGGTATATATGAAGCCTAAAAAGTGGAAATTCAGTCTCTTTAGGAAGAAGATAAGGTCAAGGTCCGTCTGGGCTTGCCCAGTTTTGCTTGCTAATTGTTGATTGTGCTCTGTCCAATTCTTTAAATCTATGCCAACAATCTGAGTTTTTTAAGTAATCTAAGTAGTCAATTAAAAGCTCAATATGATTGAGCACTCTTCATTGGCTGTCACAGCAATAAAAGGGCCAGAAGTGTTTAATGATATATATAAGATGATGAAGTATCTAGTGCTGCTACTCAAAAGATATTTTTGCTTTTTCTCACTGTAAAATTCATAGTCTTACAATATGGGTAGCTCTAACAGAAATCTAGGAAGTCACTTTCTCAGGAAAAAAAAACAAAACAATTTGTGGCATTTGGCAAGAGTCATGTGATTCTCTAGGAAAACTGGAGACTCCACAAGCATTCCAGAAAAATAAATATTCAAAATAGCTAATTTGCCTAGTCCCGAGAGTTGCAAATATTTGAACCACTGTAGATTTCTCATCAATTAATGAGACTTCTCATCAACTGCACCTCCAAGAGAATTATGTGAAACTCAGTGATCCTGATGGGTCCCTTCCAACACATTATATCCTATAAAACAAAAGCAGTTTACAGATCTAAACACTAAATGGCATTCTTCGAATTACATTGTCTTGACCCTAAAAGAAAGAATAATTGTGAGCTTGTCTCAACAAAGTTTTTTGTTTTCCTGGCCAATGAACAAAACTCCACATGATCTTCTATACCTTTATAGATCAAGGAACCATGCAATACCCCACAGCTGTTGCATAACATAGCTGGAAAACTTCTGGTGATCTCATTGTGTGTTCTCTCTCTTGTGCTATGACTGGATTTCTCCATATTCAGAGTTTAATTTTCAGGTTTTGAAATAAACACACACTGTAGATGAGTCATTCTTTCTAAAATTTTTTGTCTCATAAGTAGAAAGACCATCACACAAATTACGTTCTTCATTTACAGGCCTGTATTCTATCAGTTTTACTAGAATAAGCTGATATATAAGTTCATTATAACTAATATATAAACTCTCATATAAATTTATAAGCTCTAAACACATTTTGCATTTTTCTTCTTTTCATAATCCCACTGATTAAATTTTTATCATGTTATTTCTCCTTTTTTTTTGAGAGTGGCAGGGGAGATGATATGGAATGAAGCATTTTCAAATATAAGCCAAGATTTCTCACATCCATGTCAATCTCAATGTAGTTTTACCTAACTGTTCTTGGAAGTCCATACATACTATGAAGCATTTTCTTCAAAAAAAAAATCTAAACTTCCTTCAGTCACAAGGGAAATTACCTGCAGAGTATCCAAGCACTTATGTGTGCAGTACAACACTAGAATGCCTTGTCCAAGCCGCTGGTAGGAAAAGGCAGCTTTTTTTCAGCCTGTTCCTCCTACTTCTGGGGTTTTTTTCAATCATTCCCAAACCCTGCCAAAAGATCAAGATATACTTCTATTTTGTTCTTTAAACACAAGCAAAAACAACAACAAAAAACCCCACCAAACAACACAAACCCCACACATATCGCTTTCATCTGTTTGTGAATATTTCATTGGTCTGTATTCTGGGTACATACAATATTACTGCACTAAGACTTCTGTACATAGTGAGCAGTGCAAACTGAAAAAAAAAAGTCCATGGGAGTGAAAGGGGTGTTTGTATCTTAGCTGAAGTCCAGGATGGCATTTATCTGGTGATTTCAGTAGAGAGGATATTTCATTGTAACTGGTAACAAAACCTTTTGACTATTTAATTGGTAGACAGATTTGGAACCTTGTAAAATATTTTCCTTATTTCTAGTAAACCTATATGTATGCGTATATGCATTTATCTATATAGCTGAGTAACTTAAAAAAGGAGAGAATATAAATAAAATCACCAGTAAATTATAGAGAACCATTAAATGATATTAAAAAATACAAGTCATTATGTGTCTCCCTTGTGTAGAATCAAAGTTGGAGTGGAGAAAAAGGAGAAGAGGATGCTAGGAATATGTAAGGTACTCTCCATGGAGAACACAGAGTAAATGTACAAAGATAAGACCAAAAAAAAAAAAGTTTGTAACATCTATTAGCTAAGCATATACCCAGAAAAAAATAAAACGTCTATTCATATATTCAACTGATGTAAAGGTTTAGCTTCAAACCTGCTAATAGTAACTCTAGGTTTAGTGCAAATAAATTAGGTTCAGAGTTGAAGTCATGCAACATAGTCCAGCCCACATCTTTGCAGGGGCTGTCAGATTTTGCTTCAGATTTAACGGTATTGCCCAGATTTCAGTCCACAATGTGGCAAGAAGCTGATGAAACAAACTTAGAGATTCTCTTCCCTTTTGGCCTTAGTGATTTTCTGTGCCATTAATAGATAAACTTTCAATGGTTTTGTGTTATGAAACAGTTTCTGTGTTGTTGTATTATCTGGTATAGTTCAGTGTTTGTAAGGCTCTAGGGCAGTATCTACTGCAGTTGATTTTATATGACTTCTCATGAGATTTTTAAACTTCAGCTGTGTGTAAAGTTCACAGGCTGAGTTGTCTTCCTCAGCTGTTGCAAGATCTCACAAAACCATGTGGACAACAAGGCTGGTTCCCTCCAGATCTGACACCTGTTGGTCCTCAGATGGGTCAGTCCTGAAACCTTGGGAAAGCCAGGCTGGAAAGCTTTGCTGGAAAGACTTAAGTATCTTCAATAATACAGTGGTAGGGTTTTTGAAAGACTAGAGCTCTGCATGATTTTGTGCCAAGGATTTTCTCTGAGTTTACAACAGTTTGAAGTGTATGGTTTCCAGCAGTCACAACCTCCACAGATTGTGTCAGCCAGGCTTCTGGGAGGCTTCTCATGTGTGGCTGTGGGGCGCCTGTCCCCAGACGTGGTACAGAAAGGCTGAGCCCCCCACCACTATCCAGCTGGAGAAGGCTCTCTTCTGTTCACTACCCAGCCTTGCTGACCATGAGACCTGATATCTTTGCTTAAGCAAAATTTGCTCAGGTTTTCCCTTTAGAAAAGGCAAAAGTATGTATTTTTCCTTCTTCAGATTCAGTGTTTTGAAGTAAAGATACTATGGAGGCAATGCTGTAGGTTTAACATATCATTATTATCTAAGAAAACAGTAAGACTGTTGGAAGCACCTGTTAGTGTTCTAATACCAGTGACACATTTATTTTATGCAAATATACAATTGCTCTATAGCTACAAAAATGTAAAAATAGGTTGCAGTTTAGAGCAGCAAAAACATTCAAAACCCCCAGTCATGTTCTTGGTTGCTAACTAGTCATTTGCTACAACTTCTTTCCTTACAGACATAAGCTCGTAGCACCATTAAAAGTTAAAGATCTAAAAGAGATCCCACTCAGACAGAGCCCAGGTGGCTGAGGGGTACACATCTACCAATACTACCATTTATCTGTGGAGCCATCCTTGAAATACAGGTCAAATCATGAATGTAGCATCCTGAAAGATCTTTAGCTGTCAAGCTAAGCTGTAGTAGGTTGTTACATGGAATGTAAATTTAATTTCAAAAATTATGAAATATTTTAGAAAAGGCTGCCCCTGCAGAAGAAGGTGAAGAGCTGAACTAAAACAGGAGTTTATTCATAAAAGCTCCTCTTAGAAAGTTTAACCTATAAATACCTTTGGCCTGAAGGTATCTGACTAACTAGCTCAGTGGACATAGGTTATACTTGTTCCTTCCACTGCAGTGGACTAAACAACAACAAGCTTGGGAGGGTCATTACTGCCCTACTCCCAGTGCTTCTTCAACATCTCTTCACTGTCTGGTGGACACTAGCAGAGCAGGTAAATCTGACTTAAGGTCCTCTTGCTCTATCTAGTCATAATAATTCGCTAAATAACTTCCTCTCTAGGCATAAAGCTCTTGATAAAAATTTGCCCTACACGGACATAGCTATTTTTTTTTTATTTTTCATTTATATACAGTATACCAAATTTGGCTCTGACTGATTTGCTTCTTCTCTATAAAGTGACAGAAGAAATTTTTTGCATGTTGACTTTCACCATGCTTGAAATGCCAAGGGAGCAACGCACAATCTGATAAAGTCCTCTTCAAGAAAGTTGGGGATTTTCCATTTTTTTAAAAATTCAACTCATCTCAAGTCAGGATTTCTTTTCAGAAGATATGCTCCAGCCTTAATTGGGGTGCTCAGTCTAGGGTAAATGGGTGAAATTTAAGGTCCAGCAATACATAAGCAGTTTTTCTCAGTAATCTCACAATCTCTTCAAGTCTATGCATTTAAAATGAAGAATCTTGCAGTGTGCAGCCTGCAGTATGTTAAGTATTCTTGGAACATGGGCAAAGCGTTTACACCCAGTAAGTAACTCTACATCACTTGCACAGTGAATTCTTTCTTGCTCTGCGTAAAATACCATATAACTGAGCACCAGCGCAGATTGACAGAGTACAGGCGTATGGATGGTCTCTCCAATGTTGCTTCAAAGCCATTGGGCAATGGCGACGGAGCCCCTTCAGATCACAGCCCAGGTCTCTGAGATCAGTGCTCTGTGAGTCTTAACACCTCACTTTCTGCAGTCCAAAAATCTAGACCTGTGATGTCAGGGTGACTCTTCAGTTCCTCTTATGAATGAGTCTTTGAAGTGAGGAAAGACAAGACAGATCCTTAGAATCATGGTTTGAGGAATAGCTTTGTCATTAGAGCTATTAGCAATGACTCTGCTTTGCCTAAGAGTTTGAAAACACAGAGATAAAAAGGTTACAAAATATGAAAGGAAGTGTGAGGCAGCAAAAGCATGTGTTTAAGAGAATGTAGGATGATTTGTTTTGAGAACAGTTGATACCTCATTTGGCTTTCTACAAAGGTGTACATTACACAAGGCAAAATTACCAGACATTTTATTCTTTACCTTTACATCTCCATGTTGCCCAGAGGTATGATGAACACCCCTCGTTTTGGTGGGAAACACATGGGAGCTGCATTTTGTCTGTCACCATATGTCAAGTCAAACACACGAGCTGAAGCAGTGCCTTGATTTTGCTCAATTAGTACTGTTTGCTTTGTGGACCTCCATTAGCAAGTATAAATTTGTACAGTGGTCACCATTTAAAAATCAATATTTACCAAGGGTTATCACATCATCAAGCCTAGGACACTAAGTAGTTCCGTAAACTTTGAGCAGAAAATAATACTGCAATCTGGTAAATATTTAACACACGTATCATTTTATGGTAACCACTACGTTTGATACAGGTGTTCATTACCTCTTCCTAGCTAAACCTTCTGTTAAATTAATTGCACTGAACTTAGGCTTCACTTCAGTCAGATTTCAGTTAAAGGAACTGGGGAGGAAAATATGGTGAAACCGACTTTATAATGAATATAATGAAAATAACTGTAATGAATAATCACTTTAATTTTTGTTGCCTTCTTATCCCAAAGCATATGATTCAGCATGGATTCTCTGTGGAAATACTGAATATATGGCTAAAATATATCCAGGTAAAAATAACTCAGGTTCCTTTTTCCTCTGGTATTTTCTTTTTGGCATGGAAGGCTCCTCAGTAGCTAGCTACACTGTCCAGTTTCTTTCAGTATAACCACCCTTCCTTTGATGTGTAACAGATGTTTAAGACATAAGAAATTAGATAGACTGTGATTACTGAGAAACAAGTTAATTTCAATTCATTACTTGATGTTCTCATTCACTTGTTCTGAAAATGACAGTAGTTAGTAGGGTTGTTGGTTTTTTTAATTGACATATTTTATGTTTAACAATCAACTTAAACTTAACCTATGCACACCTCTAATTTTGAAACACATCATTTGCGAGCTAATATGTCACTTTTTCATCGTAAATTGGAAGTATTATCCAAAATGGCTTCACTTCAATTATATGTACGTGTACAACTTAGCCAGCTTGTTTTCTTGTAGGCAGTGGGAAGAGGTAAGGAGAAAGCAGCAAGCAACAGCTTTTTTTTTTCTCCCTTTCACAAAACAAAATTCATTTCCCCCCAGTTTTCTAAAAAAGAGGTATTTCAAATGAGCTAGAGGTAGGGCTTGGCAGGGGAGAGATTAAGTTTTGGTTTTTCTACTGGAAAGGAATAGGCATGATTAAGAAACTGTCTTAGCTCATTAGCTTTCAAATATTGCATATGTTTGGTTGATAAAGGTAAGAATGTTCACACAAGTACTGTAAGGCATTTGACTAGGTACCTCACGAAATTTTGATTAAGAAAGTAAAACAACAATAAACTCAATGTATCTTGAATAGCTTAAAAAATATGAGTGTTTCTTGAACATGCAAACGGGGAATTCTGAAAAAAATTATGTTTTCCTAGTCAGGCCCTCAGGGATCAGTTTTAAATGCCATGCCGTGAAATGTTTGTATTGGTTCAGAGGAAAAGACTTAGAATAGGTGTTTGAAAGAACTTTCTGAAATATAGTACAGTTAACTGTCACAAAGAAGATACCTAGAAAAGCTGAGGGTTTCTTAATGAAGATTTTTAAGAATTCGTTAGTATGTTGGGTCTATGTAAGTTCATTTTCATCTGATCTCTAGTAGGGGTATGGTCTAGATGACCCTTTGAGACCCCTCTGGAACTGCATGATTTGAAGCTAAAGTCATCACTAACAAATTTTGAGGGTGGTTAGGGAACTGTGGCAGTGATAAATAGAAAGAGGGTAGACTGATGAGACAATGCAGCTGAATCAGTCTCCTGATAACTCATGCATAACACAGTGTTAGAGCATAGCCCAGCAAGAGGACAGTGGGGAAAGAAGGGGACAAGAGGCAGCATAAAACTCACCCTCCTATAGCTGTACATGAACACTGTACATCACAGAACCTCTGCCACCAGTTCTGGTCTTTCCAGGCCAGAGAAAAGCCATCAGAAGGTAGTAGTTCTTTACAATTTGCCCTTGCAATAACTGACCCCAAAAAATTATGCCTGTATAGTTCATAAGTCAGGCAACATTTTCAGGGAGAAGTATTATTTTTTATGTCTAACTCATATCATTGATAAAAAACAGATGAGCTCTTAGGTACAAAAGCGGTAAATATCTTTTTTTCTCAACTGTATCAATCTGTCTCATAAAAAATACTACTGGGCCTTATAAAATCTGGGTTTTTTACACCCTCTGGCCATCATAACTGTAGCAATCCTACAGTAGTCGTAAATTGAAGCAACAAGTTACACTTTCTATCAGTGACACTAATTAAGTCCCAAACAAGGTGTTAACACATTTAATAGATTCCACAGCAGAAAAAAATATTGAAACAAGTCTAGAAATTTTTAATAAATTATGTAGCTCCAAGAGAAACTGAGATTTGGAGCTAAACCAAGGACCTTAAAAGGCTTTTGGTTCTTGTTAAACAGGAGGTAAAAAAATGGTTGAATACAGTTGTTCTCTTTGGTTTTGTAATCTATGAATCTAGAGTTCTGTAATTTAATAGAGATGAATTAAAAAAAAAAAAGAAGAGTAGAACAGCTCTAAACACACTTCTATTTCAAGTGTATGATTCTAGATTTGAGTTTGCTATATCTCTCAATCATTATTCTGTGTTCACCTTGTAAAAAGAAAGAGACTAAGGCTCCACAGGATGAGAGTCAGACCAGTACAGTGTAGACAGGCTTTTAAGCAATCTCTTCAAGCACCAGAAATCTGTGTCCAAACCTCACAGTTTATCATGTGTTAAGCCTATCCAGATGGAAGGTAATCTTCTGGTATTAGCAATCCACATCCATTTCCACATCTTTCTCTATAGAAAATTGCCAGCAAGTCTCCCTGGTGGTCTTTTAAAAGTAAAGGAACTCACGTATTTGTGGATGTACACCACATATATTACATTATCTTGCTCTGAAGTAAAAAAAGGCTCTGTGTAATCTATAATTGAATTATGTAGAACAACACAGCTTCACATGGTATGGAATGGTGCTATTTTCAAGTACTTTTCCTAACTGCCTGTGACAGTCCCAGGCTCCTGAGGACAGGACTTTGAAAGAGACAAGAAGAATCCAAATTGCAAATGCTTCATCTGCCTTCCTGTGAGAGCTGGAGTAATAGTGCTTTGTGTGCTTTGTGAAATGCAGGACTCTTCTCTCCATGTAGCATCACAGGCACTGCTACAGCTCCCATCCACATCACTATCAGCTGCACACCCAGAACAAACTTATCAAATTTGGAAAATTTGATAATTTTGGGAAACCTGGAGATTTTTAGTATACATGCCAGGCATTTTAGTATACATACATACATACATTTTACATATATTTTAGTAGTCATACCAGGCAGCAAAACTAAGCATGGAGTTACAGAACAGACTAAATTGTCAAGGAGATGTAGTCACAGTTAATTGTCCAGTAGTTATAACATAATGTGTAGCTAGAGAAATCCCAGCCTTGCAGGAACTAGGAAAACTGTGGGTTTACACCTTCAAAAATTACTGGCAGATCGTTAGGGCTGCCTTTCAATTTTTCCAGAGCTTGTCCAACTGTCAATAGGTCCCAGCAGAAAGCGCCTCGGCTCTCTGCTTCCCTGTTGCATTGTTCCCCTACAAACACCTTCCCCTTCCCTGTCCTTCCCCTGTGAACACCTGCCTGCCTCTGCGGGTAAGGCCTGTGACTACAGCCTCTGTCCCAGGAGAGGAAGACCAAGACGTGAGGCAACAGATGTTCAGGATGCACTACACAGCTCTACAGTTTAGATGGGGTGGAAATGAAAGGGTCTCAGAGCAGGAGCTAGCAGAGCTGTGTGAAACTGAGGTTTCTGTAACACAGAAGTTTCCAGTCTTTTTCTTCCTCCTTCTTTGGCACTCTGTGGATGTGCATCACTTAACAGCAAGAAAAAACCTGAAGCCAACCTCCTATTTCAACCTTGGACACATTACCAAAATCCTTCTAAACTATTTCCTTATGAAAACATGAGTTTTTTCTTTTCTGTGTTAATCAACTCATTTCACCCAGCAGTTGCACCTCTGCTTTGTCATACTGACTAAACCACCTGGGACTTTAGAGTCATCCAGATGTCCTACTCCACCACATGTCATGTGGAACCTCAAGAACCTCTGGCTTGTTTCAAGTTACCTCTTTCTCAGAAATATCTCCTCCTCTACAGCACTAGCAGGCAACCCTCACAGGTATTAGCCTGAGCATTCAGCAAGAGGGGACATCCAAGATGGTCTGAGTGGTAGCTTCAGGCAGCTCACTTAGAAATCTAGCTTGACAAGGGTAGGATAATTAAGAATCTGAGTTAGGAGCATTCCCACCCTTTTTATTCAGCCAGAGACAGAAGAAGATCCCCTAAGCTCAGTTCCTTGCAGAACCTATTTCTCTTCACTGAAATACGGAAACTGAAGGAAATTTGCAGTTCTGAATGTGTGTGTTAAATCCCTCCAGCTAAACAATATTAATATCTTGCCTGCCTTCTTCCACAGATCCTACATCCCAAACAAGCTCAGGCAGTCAGAAACATTGGTGGATATAACAAGAGATTTTCTTGCATAGCTCCTGCCTTCACTGCTCCCTTTTTCTCTCTGAAGAGCTGAAAGCATGCCTCGGCATTCAGAGATCATTACAGGGTGCAAAGTGTTGTTATCCTAAGCTTGCAAAAGAGAGGTGCATATTTTTGCAGCATATCTCTTTTTTTACACACGCTCATCCTCTGGGGAAGCTTTTCATTGCATCTGCTACCAGCAGTGTCTTGGTGTCTCTCTTACCCCTTGCAAGGTGCAGAAAGTACAGAAAGAGTGTGAATGGTCAGCAGCTTAAGTGGCACAGAAAGTTTTTCAGCTGCCTGTTACTGATACTTAGCGGTCCTCACAGGGTTAACCCATAAGTGGGCTTCTGCCACGTCTTGACACAACTCGGAAGTTTGCCAAAGACCATTAATTACATTTCATGCTTTCTATCAGACTTATTAAATGTACTCAACTCTACCAGCTCCCATACTGACATGGGCTATTATTATTCTTCTTATTATTACTTTGCAATTAGTGTGTTGTTCCCTAACCACCATTAAATATGGCTGGAAAGTTAATACTTTAAGACTAGACTATACTATAAAAAGCACTGAGAATTATAGAAGAGACCTTGATTTTAGGGGTCAAAGTACTTTTGCTATGTTAAATTTTTAAGGAAATGTATCTTCCCAGCTGTGTTGTAACTTTTTCTGGACTTGAGTCATGCCTTGATCTGAGATATGTCTGCATTTTGGAAAGATGAGGTATATTTTTTGGAGGAAGAAAGGGGAATGATTACTATAAGAAAATGTGTGGTAAAGTATTCAGAAATGTTTAGAGTAAAACAAACTGTTGAAAATATGCAAATTTACTGAATTCGTGCCTTATATTTATATTATTTTTTTCTGTTATTATTTTAAAATCAATTCTTTAATTCAGAGCAGCTGTGTGAACTAGTTAGGATTCTGCTGCTGTGGATTGTTCAGCCTGATGATGGAACTCAGATAGTGAGACTGTAAATAGGAGTGTACACTTGTTCAGCCCTTTGCACTGCAACCTGTGAGAGCATCCTCATGGTGGATAGAAGTTGCTGAGACAGATCACAGCACTGTGCTGAGATCAAGTAAACATCATTCAAATCCCAGCTCTTCATCACATGAAAGTGTATTGGAACAAATATACCAAAACATCTGGTATTTAAAGACTTTAGTAATATGGAGTTTTCATTAAAGACTGCCTGCTTTAGGACTTTTACCCTGTGCTACTTTCAAGCTCAGTGTGGAGAACTGTCCTACTTTTCTTTTGTTGGGTTGTGCAAAAATCAGCTTGCATTTTGCCTTGGGAAAGAGACTCAATTTGTATTTGCTTAGCCCTAAGACTTGTGCAGAGAAAGCATGTTTGTCATGTAACTGTCATGACATTGTCTAGATAATTCCTTTTGATAAGCAGTATCATTTTTCTGGAGCAGTATTGAAGAGGACTTTACCCTGAAGTGAATTGAGAGCAGCTGATATGGTTGGATAAATACTGAAGTTCTGCCTGGAAGCAGGTAAATGCCTTCCATATGAGACAGTCTATGTTCTTTGATTGTAAAAAGAATCTCAGGTTACTCAAGAAATTATTCTCCAGACCTGATATTTTAAAGTATCTCTTTTCCAAATTTGGCCATTAATGCAATCAGAAAAAAAAGGTATTCCTGTTAAAACATAGCATTGTACAGAGGGAGCTTGGAAACATTTCTTTCATGGCAATTACACTACTGCTTCTGAGCTGCGTGATTGGATTGATGTTTGAACTCCAGCATGGCAAAGACAAGAGCTTTGGTGGACTGCAAAAGCCAAACAGAGAAACTGTGCTCCAGCAAGGAAAAAACTCAAGCTATGGTTGCAACCCACAGCTCCTTTCCTAATGAAAGATTTTGCTATTGTCAAAAAAAATCCTACAAAATACAGGGCATCTAACTGCGGGATTTCTCTGTAGCAGTATTAAAATTGCTACAACCTGCTTTAGCACTGGTAGGAGATTAACTTCCAAAAATGCCAGTAGGAACAAAACAGTAGAAAGCACTGTTTGTTAAACTTGTTCACACACCTCAAATTGCCCCAAGAAAGCTAAGTGAGTCTCTCTACTCTCCCTTCTGCTCTTGGATGATTTCTCACTACCACAGCTTTTGCTGTATCCTGCATGCCCACTCACAGCTCCACACATGTGCAGAACGGGTGGTACATGAGGGTGGAGGAGGGCACCGTTGATACCCTCAGTGAGTCAGAGTCTGGTGTCATACCAAGGTGAGGGAGCAACAATTGTTCACACACCCTCATCCATCACGTCTGACCCATACACAAAAGCCACAGCTATAGGAGCATTTGTCAAAGGAGAGTGAGGTAGCAGTCTTCCCAGCTCCCACACTTTTATTCCTCATCTTGTATTTTTCTTAAACTGCAACCCCTGGAGGCAGACTTCACAACCTGAAGATTTCATATGTCATTAAAATTACATGCATACAGACTTACATATACACACGTTCTCAGGTGTTATGTTAGTGGAGCAAAGCTTGAGAATACAGCAAAAAGAAAAAAAGGCCCAACTCTGTAGACAAAGGAAAAGAAAACAGTACTTTTTAATTATTTAAACATTGTGAGCCAGCCTCATAATTTCTCAGCATTTGAAGTTGGCAATAATTTATATTGCTAGGTACATGCCTTAACACAGGTGGGACTTGGCTGCTTGAGAATCTGAAGGCAATATCTTTTATGGGCACAAAGCAGCCAGCCAAGTTCATTTTATTCCTGCTCCCATTTCCTTACAGCTCTCGGATTCTTTTTTCCCTTCTCCTTTTCTCTCCTCAGTGCTCCCCCGCTCATCTACCCTCCATCTCATAAAGAAGAAAGAGGCTTGTGAATTTGTTATATTTGGTGTTAGAGCATGGGCTCTAACTCTGGAGGGATCAGGCAAGCTTGTTTTCATCTTTTATAAGCAGCATCTCCCTCCCTCTCTGCGCTGCAGCCTGTGGTGACACTGACCTCTGGTGATCACAGAAGTAACACTCACACTGAAGTGGCACAGCTGCAATTTTGAGCTACGGTGGGATTTTTTACCGGAGCAGTGTCTCCCCGTTAATGAGACTGTATTTTTCAGTCTGTTTTCCACCATGAAGGACACCACCATCTCCTATGGGTTTGCTCCTACTCTGGTCTTGCACATTGGAATTATCACAGTCCTTCTGTTACTCAAATAAGTATTATACATTTCCCAAAACACATATTGCGCACGATAGAGAAGTTTATCATCTGTCACACTAGTTCTTAAAAACTGAGTTACATATTATGTTTCACAGGAACCTTAATTACTAAAACATTCTGAATAAGCCTGTGGCCCATGCAAAAGTGACACTGTGCAGCTTCTTGCAATATGCTTCCATCTCCGTGATTTCTCCCTGCACTCACCAAACACAGCATTAACTCCACTGAACTGAACGGAAACCAGATCTCCACCCAGGCTATGTCTTGCCCATTTAGCCAAGAAAAGCAAATAAATCCAGGGCTAAGGCTGTAAGTTTTCGGCTGCTCATTTTAAATGTTCTCTATCATGATATTGGAATGATCTCAGCACACTTATCTTACAGAATCAAATATGTGCTGCAGACCTTGGCAGAAGTGAGCATTGAGTTAATGAAAATAGTTTCAGCCTGACATTCACTCTGCTTTGTAAGCTTAATTCCTCTCTAATTTATTCTTTGGAAATTTTAGAACTCAATCTCATGCAGATGAAGTGAGAGAAAATATTGTGTTGCTTATTAATCGTTAGGGTAATGACACAGGTATTGGAAAGCACACTTAGAATGAACTTTAACTAAAAATGTAAGAACTGATGATACTCTCATTATATAAGCAATGCTTTTCTAACATCATCTGGTACTACTGTAGCCCAGTAGGTATGAACAGTCCTTGATCTTAAGGATAGCTTAAAATGCAAGGAAAAGAGGGAAGGATTAATTAAAATCAGGCCATTTAAGTAAGCAAAAAATTGTTTTCCACAAAAAAACACATGCAAGGTGTCGGATTAGATGAAAGATATAGACAACTAGATAATAATCCCCTTGACTGTGTGTTTAACTTTTCTTCTATTGATAGGTCTGCTTAAGTAGTATTAAAACATTTCATGAATCTGTTTAAAACACTACTTTACTGTAGCAGAATGAAAATGAATGCTTAGTAGTCTGCTGTATGCTTTTAACAGATTTCATTTACTCCTTTGAGCTAAGCAAAATTAGAAGGACCTAGGGGTCTCTGATCATTAGCCCAAAATTAATGATCAGTTATTGAATAATTAAGTGTCATTGATATCTCATTTCTAAACAAATCAATGGACCCATTTAAGTATTTGTGTAATGATAGTAATATAATCCTTCCTCATATGAACTGCAAGTGAATAGACCAAAGAGAAAAAGCACATTCTCCACCCAAAGTAATTATGAGACCTACTTAAAAACCATTTGCCTCAGCAGAAATGTAAAGTATTTTTCTGCATAATTTACCTCCAAAATGTGTGCATTTGGCTTCCACATTAAAAACTGAAACCTCTGTGAGTGGAGGTAGTGCTCCAATACCCTTGGAATGTGAGCACATGGGTGTAGGAGATGTTTCTAAGAGTGTGATAAGGCACCCCCAGCCATGGTGTCTGAAGGACCCACAGAGGAGGGAATCCATCGGTCATCCCCTGGCCAGAGACTCGCAAGGGGCAGCACGCGACTCGTGCGAACGGACTTGCCGAGGATGGGGCTAGGGAGGGAATAGGAGAGGTAGATCACCGTGGTTCATTAATCTCTTCCTCCTGACTGTGCATTGCTTTCCTTCCCACCACCCAGCTCTGCTCTTCAAGGCAGTCAAACACTGTCAGATAATCTAGGATTTAAATCAAGAGGACTACCTCTTTTTAAAATACTATAACTTGTGTGCATGAACAAAATTGCTGTCACCAATGAAAATGGCTTTATAAATGAGTCTGTCCCTGTATTTTTGAAAACACTCTCCAGTGTCAAATACAACACTTAATGTTGATCATCTTAATAAAAAGCGGTGGCATATAGGCACTTGAGGAGGGTGTGGAGGGGAGGGGAGTGCTGTTTATTTCAAGGCACAAGTACAGAAAACTAAAACTATTCAAACCAGAAATTATTTTAAAATGTAATTCAGTTCGCTCAGAACATTGGGGACTTACCCATTGCTAACCCTTCAGCTGGTAGGACAATGAATGCTTGAAGAAGAATTACTTATTAGTGTTATGAAGAGATGCCGTTTTGAGTATTTAGTAAGAGGTCTGTGAACATAACAAATACCACAATTGGAAACAAATATTTGCCTTATTATTTCAATGAATGTTTAAACAATAGCAGCAACAATTGCCCAAAGTAGCAAAAATCCAAACTATGGTACTGAAAATCTTAATGTTCAGCTATTTTTAATAAAATAATAGTTATATGAGTATACTAATCCCAACATCTAGTTATTTTTGCTGTCATTCAATTGCTCCCATCTTTTGACAAAAAGGACTTTTTCAGATTTGCCTTCAAGTTTCTATTAGCTATTTCTTAAAGAGTTCCACCCCCACTCTTCTGGTACAGAATATCTGAATTTCCTGAGAATGCTGAGGTACATTCTTTGCCTTAACTGTCTAGTTTTAATAAACCACCAAGTTTTGCCTCAGTTTGGTATTTGTGGGTTTTCTAAGAGAATAGGCAGAGTCAGTAAGGGATTAGAGGGAGCAAAGATTTCCCTCCAGTCCAAGCACAGGGTCTGTATTCTCTCTTGGTTTTGAAGAAGATTTGTGTTCTGGAACATGGCTGTCCCCTCCTATTCTGCTGAGTTTACCAGCTGCCATGTGACAAGAGTGTATTTTAAAATGTTTGTGAGCTTTTTTTTCAGTGAAAAATCTGTAGGTCTTTCCCAGCCTTCCCAAATGTGAATATCTCTGAGACATATGCCAACATATTGGAAATTTTTTTCTGTTGCAGAAATTAGACTAAAAGCAATATGCATTTATGTCTGATTCCACTTCTGAGTGTGGAGTAAGCTGTTGGAGTGAGGGTGCTCCTTGTTAAAAACTGGAGAAGGGGAAGACTAGTGGGATTTAGTTTTTGCAGGTGACCTGCTGCTGCAGAGTTCCATTTGTGATCATTCCATCGTGGGAAAATTCAGAACCAAAAGTATTCATATCTGAGTAATATAGTAATTTAAAAAATCAGTACTTCACAGTACTTCATAGTATCTCATAGTCATTTCTAAACACATGCAACACAGAATTCAGTGTACTTATTTGTAGAAGGAGTTTGTATGATAAACATAGGATAAACATATACTGCCCCAGAGAGGGAGAGGACTGAAGAACTCTAGCCAATCCCATTCCCCATGGATGTGCAGGCATCACAGCACGTTGCAGCAAGCTCCCATCCCAACCACACAAATGCTCTCACGCATCAAGCCACTGTGTTTTTCCTATTGTACCTGGAATGTTAGCAATTGAAAATGAGATGTCTGTTCAGTTGACATATTCACGATGTACAGAGCATTGAAAGAAATTAAAGATGCAAAAGCAGCGTTGAAACAACCAATTTTTTTTTCTCTTTCAGCTGTTTGAATAGAGAGCTGCTTCTTTCTTTCCTATGAATCTATGCTGATAATAAAAAGGAATTTTTAAAGAGAAGTGGTGAAGTTTCTTAGCTGAAAATGTTTATAAAATACCTACTTTTCTCAAAATTATAATGATGAGAACAGCTAAGAAGCAATTACTATTTGCTTCAATATGCTGCCAGTGATCTTGTTCTATGATTTTATTTATTGTTTTAGTTCCATAGTGCTTGACAGAAATTGTATCATTTTTATTTTTATTTTCTCTGCATCAAGATTTTTGTGGTTGGCAGTGACAGTCATCTTCAAGTTCTGCTTGGAACTATACCAGGCAACCTTTTCAATATGTTTTGAAATAAAAAATATTATTTAGATTTAGATTGTTATTTCATTGCAAAAGTGCTAGGTTTATAGCCATATTTATCAATCACCTGATAAAGGTATTTATTTGTCAGGCTGGTGTCTCAAATAAATAAAGGTGACATGCCCTTCTTTCACTTTAATAAATGGTTTATGTGTGTGAGAAGTATCAGCCTAAATAAAGCCTATGATGAAGAATTTGTTTTCAAAGCCATGATCTAGTTCTTTAATTTGAATACAAACAAGTGTGATTTAGAATTAAATGAATACTTTGCACTGAGATTTGCATCCTTGCTTTGTTTTGCATTTAATTTTTTTCCTTATTCTTTTCTTATTGTGTGTTCTAAATTTCATAGCAATGAAGGCCCCCAAAAATGTTTCTCTGCCTCAGTCTATACATATATTTTATATGCAAGTTTTATATTTTATTAAGTGAAAAAGCTGTTTTCAAAGCAATTCCCCTCAGAATATTTACAGTTCAAGAGTAATATCAGAGACATCATAAAGTGAAGATCAGAAGAAACAAAAGGAAGCCAGCCATAATTTCATAATTTAGGGAATTAGGAAGCGATAAACAAGCAGCAAGATTAATGAAAAATAAACTAAATCTCCTTAGTTTTAATTCTATATGATCCTATTAGTAATGTGTATAAAGAAAAAACATAATTTCCGGTATAATTTTTTTTCTTTTTTGGGGGGGTTAATGATGTTCTTCTACTGCTGTCTCTTGACAGTCCAGGTTTTCTTAAGCAAACCTGAAATAGATATGTTTCAGTGTGCTTGAGTTCTGGCTTTAAAACATAAAGAAAGGTAACTTGGTTTTGATTGTCATCTGATGCTATCCTCTTTGGTTGGGTGGGTAAGAGATGCTGAATTAAAGCAAATTTATTCCAGAATTTCTTGAATTTAAACTCTGAGCATATGCTTACCTGAAATAACAACTCAAAAAAAAAAATTGTGGCGGGCAAAGAGCTATTTTTTCTCCAGTTCAAGAATGATGAATGCTCTTATCCAGCTGACCAAGTTAAGAAGCAATTTCAAGTTTATCAACTAAAGAAAGGATAACGGCTTTTTTTTCTTTCCACTCTTCTGTTGCTACTTCAGTATATTTATACGAAATGCAGCAGAGAATTAAATCAAAACACTGATTTAAAAATGCATAACATTAATGTCAGAACAGTGTTTTTATCAGCTAATGATAAACTCAGAACACCTCCCTTAGATTACAAGGCTGATTGCAGCTAAAGGCAGTGCTAGACTTCTACACATTTAGGAAACACATTATTATAGTTTTCAAAATCTTTAGTTTTTGTAAAGAATTTTTTTTTTGTTTACTCAAATCAGATAAATGTTACGAGTATTTTATTAATCATTTTCCTGCTTATGTATATTGACATTTTTCACCAGATTCTTCCAGCACTCCAAGTTGGGATGTCAAAAACTGTGCTTGCAGAAATGAAAGTATCCTCATTATGCAAATTTAGCTTCCACTGATAGGCATGTTCTGTTTTATAAATTACATCCTCTTGTCAGAAGTCAAATTGTATTTGAATAACTTCATGGAAATTGTCACCAAGATTTTAAATTGTGTGCCTTGTATGCCATTGTTGATTTAGTCAGTGAGTAAAAAATGGACATATGTTGATTTTTAAATATGTGCATGATTGTTTTGTCATAAATGTTATTTAAATGAAACCTAGATGCATGTGTAATTTTTCGTGTATATTTTTGTAAAGTTTTGCATTATATAAATAATCTTAATGTTTATATTTAATAAAATATGTTAAACAGTATTAGTTGCTGTATATTTTAGTCCTAACAAGTTTGTTTCCTATAAACATTCTTGAAAAAATTTCCTGTAGGGTAAAATAAATATACATGTTCCAATAAAAATATTAAAGCATAAAAGTTAAAATGAAAAGTGAACTTGAATTATGAAAATCGTTTTTATCTGCTATAAAAAGACTAACTTTCTTATTTACATTTTTATGAAATTTACAAAAAACAAACACAAGTATGTTTCACTCATATTGCTGAGATTATTTACTAATATTAAAATATAAGTTCATTTCTTATTGTAAGCTATGCAATTTAATTAAAAATACATATAAACTCATTTCAAAGAATAAACTGAGTTCAGAAAAGGATATATTTAAATAATTTATAGAGAAGAGATTTTAATTTTAAAAATAAAGTATTACACCGTTCTAAAAAATAATTCAATGAGATATATGTTACCAGCAAAAATACGTCCTTTTCAGAAGCTCATAGTTCAGTTGATCTTAGTTTTCAGAATGACCATTATTGCAGCTGGAGTAATCTTTGATGTTAAGAAAAGTGGAAAAATCAAAGTGAAGTGGTAAATCTGTTCATTTTTCAAACATATTAATCTTGTCAAGACAATACATAAAATCAATCTTTGCTTTTTTTTTTCCAGAGCCTTTTATTCCCTTTTATCCAAAATATGAAAGCACTTAGGAGGATAAAGAAATGTGGATGACTTTGGAAAAATGATCTGAAAATATATTTTGTCTGTTGGTACTAAACAGTGACACAAGTAATGTGAACTGTGCATGGTCAAAACATGAATTACTTGTTCAACTATTGGAATTCATCGTATTTGTTCTGCTTATAATATGAATATACTGCAAATTTCTGGTACAGCTTTCTTAACAATTCAACTGAATTTCAAACCCTGACAGTAACAAATACAAATTGCACCAGCCCAAAAAAATTGTTGGGGCTAATTTTAATATTAATGAATTCTTTACAACCTCAGTTCAGCAGTTTCGATTAAGCTTTAATTAGTAGCCAGAGGGGAATCCAAAACAAAAATAAGGAGTTGAATTGCTAATTAAGTTAGTTTGATGAGGTAGAGTTTTAGTAAAAGACTGGTTGTTGTTGGCTGTGCGAGTTCTGACAGGCTAAAAATACTAAAGATTATCATTATTGTAACTAACATCCTACATTACCACCAGATTTCTGCAAGGAGCAGACAGTTCATTAGAGTACAACACTTTTGTGTGTCAGTATGAGAATTAAAGTCTTGTTAATAAGATAGCAGTGCATGGGAACCATAGACCAAGACAAGAAAACGTGGTTTTAAATTTGACTGGTGATAAATTATCTAGTTATTTGATACTCCAGTATGCATCTGAATCTAATGTGCATTTATTTGTTAGGAACTGCTTGTCAGTCAATTCATTTCCCAAACGGAATTTTGTTTATTAGGCTACGGGGCTTAGTGATTTTTCTTTTGACATGTCCATCACAGTCACATTTTTCTCAATTTACATGCTTTAGATGATAAGATGTTCAGCAAAAAATTTTATTTAGCACTGAATTTGTAGATGTGAGTAGGTGCAGCGTTAGATGCTCTACCTCCAGAATCTACATCTCAAAGTAGGCAGTTTAAGAGAAATCTATAAACAGACTTAGCTGAAGTAGTAGCATGTAATAAAATTATATAGCTATGTTTTTTTCCTAATGATCCCTTTGATAACAAGTTAAAATCTTGGCCAGATTAACTCATTATCAAATGAATTTTTACACTACCAAGTTAACTATTACATTCAATTAAATATTTTTGACATTATAATTGTGCTACCATAGCTCCCAAAAGATTACTAATTATAACCACTAAAGCTCTGCAGTGGTAGCAGTTCGACCAAACTGCACATAAGAAATGTGTTAGATATCTTTGTAAGGATTGTAAGGAATGTCATTTGATTTCACTACACTTTGATGTTTTCTATAATTTATATTTTGTCCTTTTGCTTAAGGTTTCAAAGCCTACAAACCCAATAACGAAGGGATAAGGGAAGACAGGAAAATAAATTATATTGTTTCTATGGCATTAAATGTAAGCCTGCTATCAGAGCTACATAGCACTAGTGAATTGTAATCAGGTACTTTGACTTAACACTGTTTTGTTTTATAATAAGAGTGGTTGCCATATGTTGGAAGTCCTATCTGTCTGTGTCTTAGGGGTTTCATACCTCTGTAACAAATCCAAAAACTCATTTTATAATACCTTAAATCTACCCATTGTAATGTAGCTCCACTAGTGTAAATCCACATCAAACTTTCCTCATGAATGTTGCTAGAAGATTACTTATATTATCACTGAAAGCAAGGGGAAGCATTGAATTAGGATGCAGAAGATAGAGGAAAAATAACTTTCACCAAACCTTCTTTTAATGCATAGTTTACAATTTTCTTTCACTCAGCATGAAACTGATTAAAAGCACATGGATGTTCCTCATAAAGAATGCTTTGCACGAATAGATGCATTGTTTAATATATTTACATCCTTGAATGCTTGGAATTTGAACTTTAACGCAGCAATGTAGCGGTTGTTGGAAAGGAACATATGGTATCTACTATACATTTATTTGAATATACAGTACCTTCCTCTGCTGTCTCACTGTAGCCCAGTGGTATCCAGGGATTCCCACTGGAAGACCAGAGCCGGTTCCTGTAAACACTGCTGGTATAAGCTGTCAGGGGCATCGTTCCTGCCGGGTGTCACACCAGAAGGCAAACAGGGTCATACGCCCAGCGCTGAGAGCAGAGGTACAGGTGTGCACAAGCTCTACACTCACCACCTTATTTAGATGAAAAACAGAACACAAAATCTTTTAAAGGAAACATGATAAATATGATTTTTGTTATTTGGATTATTTTCTTCAGTGCACATTTATCACAGATCAAGGCTATTTTTTAGTCCACTCTTTCTCAAATATCAAACTGACATTTTTCCATATGGCTCATTTACTGTGTCAAAATTAAAAGAAAGATAAAATTAATAGGAGAAGTACAACTACCTGAGTGAAATTTGCATTCATTTAAAAGACCAAGGAGAGAGTTCTGTATTAGTGAAATAAAATGCAAGATCATTAAAAATCTTCAAAATTCCCTAAAAGCAGCTAGAAAGTTTAACCAAATGCTATATTTACAAGTTTTATATTCCCAATATTTGTCTTCTTATGCCAATTTCAATAGCGGTCTCTCTGCTGATCTCGGTTTAATTACTGCTGACTGACAAATGTGAAAATGACAGAAGAATCAGACTTTTTATATGATGTAAAAAGTCTGGGAAAATTACATTATTGAAGGGCACTCAATTACTGCCTGTTAATAAATATTTTTCCCTTTCTGCTTTTATTTTGATTTATTTTACCATCAAATGCAGACTATTCTAGTACACAATGCTTGCAGAATTAACATCTTTTCATACACTGAAAAGCAAAATCTTTACAGTCACATTGTGTTAACCAGATGTTTAGTTTTATAAATTGAGTTAGTGTAGAGCTACTAATCATTTCAGCCTTTAAATACTCAGGATAATAAAAAGAGAAATACTATTAACAGAATAGATTATTTGTTTTGAAATGGACTGTTAAAATAAAATCCATGGAATAGGCTAAGTCGAAATGAGTTTGTGGAGTCTTCGTATAAGTATATATGTGTATGTGCATATGAATTCCTGTGCATGGACATATAAAAACATAAATATATATGTATTTATGATCCCTCAGAAACAATCTCCTGTTTCTCCGCTCTGCAAAACTGCAATTTTTCAGCGGTCTCCCAACCCTAGCTAGACATGAGTTTATGTGCCTCTACGTGTGTGTCAATTCTCTGTGAGGGCACAGAGATGGGAGAGGGGGCTGCCTTATATTATTTTGTTTAGAAATTTATTCTTTAATCAGTTTGTACATACAAGCTGTCTTTATATTGTTGACCTTAATTTAGGAATAATTGAATAGCACCTAGCAGAAAGAAAATTTAGGCTGAATATAAAGGAAAATAATCATAGAACTTGTAATATTCCATTTCACTGTAGCATGTTCTACAACAAGTAAGAGAAAATGAAGAACTAGGCTATGTGCGACTTTCCAGGTACACAAGCGAATCTTAAAGTGGACAGTAGTAATGTTTTTCTTGGATAGAACAGGTGTTGATCGCTCATTTTTATATAAATTGTCCACAAATATATCACCCTCAGAACTATTTGAAATACATCTGAAGCAGTATTTTGGACAGAGAACATACTTAAAGGCTTGAGAGGAAGACATCTTCCAAAAACACCCTGATGGTTCTTATAGACAGTAAGCACTGTTCAGGAGGGAAAGAAGTGTTTATGAGCAATCCAAATGGCCATTACAATGAATTAATAAGACAATCCTGGAAGAAACTACATTTTTTTTTACATGAAAACAACTCCATTTCAATAAAATAGGTTATTTATGTTTTGAATAATCCATTGATCTTAGTTGCATTCATATATATCCTGAGTTATGTTACTATACAACAAGTATAGTAACAAGTATAGTATACTATACAACAAGCCCAAGTGCTCAGCCCTATGTTCAGTAGAGACAGAAAAACTAGAGCAAAAACCCTAAATTCAAAGGCAATAAATTTTAAAAGCTCCATTGTTTAGTGGAAGATGCCTTGTGATGGCCAAATTTTAAAAGCAGTAAAAAAACTTCTACCAGCTCTCAGCTGAGCAGAACCCTACAGTCCTTTCACAAATTAGCTGCACACACTATTTTTGTTTTAGTGTTAGTTTCTTTTAACTCACAGTTTGGATGAATAACGCTATTTCTAGCTAGTGTGAATCTATTTCCGCAGGGCACCTCAAACACAAATCAGCTTTCATCTAACCTGGCTTAATCAGGGTTTTCAAATCTCCTCTCTACAGAATCCGAATTGCTGCTAAACTTGCCATGAGATCTTGCCAAACATGTACAAAAGAATCAAATTTCTGCTCAGATTCATGTTCCTGGTGATTCGGCAGGAGTTTGGAATGTGTTTTAACAGTGTCCACTACAAAATCAATGTCTCTTCCCATATCGTTAGACAGATGGACAGGCTGGCAGACAGGACCAGCCTGGTTTGGGGGCAGGGACAAAAATAACACGATCATATTTCAACTCATTGTTCAAGTTTAATGAGTTCTGCCATTGCTCCAGCACTAGAAGGTTATTGTGAGGGAAAAACAAAGGGACCCTTCTTTTGTCTTTCTTCTCAAACTATCAGGCCCCATTACTGAAAATTAAGGTTCAATAAAATTCGTATTCAGAGATAATTAGCGGACAGCTTTGTGGTGCGGCGGATAATATGACCAAAGTGCTGGTTCACAGCAGTGTGTGCTGAAGTGTGAAAGAGCAAGTTCTCCGTTGCTGCTTCTGAGGTCATACCCCCTCATCCTGCATACAATGTGGCAGTCAAAATGCAGCATTCTTACCTGCTGTGATAAAAAATACACCAAAGCAAATAAATTATTTCAAACCCCCCCTCCCCCTCACAGTTTTTTTTTTCAAACAAAGCTAGATCATTAGTAATAAACTATGACTTCATTAGAATGTTCCACATAACAGGATTACAGAGGAATGTGTCAATAACTGGCAAAGGTTTGTCTTTCATTAATTAACACTTTTGTATGAATACAAACTTGTTATCCTCACTTTTTATAGGTGAAATATTATCATTAAAATTAGACCTTCAGTTTAAAAAAAAGTCTTGATGGTGTTAATTTGTACAACTGAACATTTTCCAAATATTGTTTAGATTGGAAAAGAAACAAAATTTGAAATCAGGCAGAGTTACAGGAAGACTGCTTTTCTCTGCATTAAGGGAAAAGAATGTTTCAGAGTTCTACTCTTTTATACACGTGCAATTTGAAGTGTGCATGTACACATTTTCTCCATATAGTAGAATATTTAAGGAAGTAACTAATTAAATATTTGTTCTGGTTTTGTTGCTTAACAGAAATGCACATTAACTACTTCAGCTTTGCTTTTCCCATCTGTCACTAAGGAAATAGCTCATAAGCTATGGGATAGTCTGTAATATTGCTGTTTATCCTGACACACAAAATTTCTATGCGGACAAAGAGCAAAAAGGAAATTCTACTTTTAAAAAGTGGAGTATTTTCCTGAGGTAGAAACACAGTAATTTCTATTTTTACCGGTTACACCTGGTAGCTTGTAAATGTAACATTTAGCATTACAGAGAGAGTAACTGAAATATTCACGTGTATTGGAATTCTGGCTAAAACTAAATTCTTGAATACTGGTGTTGTTTCACCACTGACATGTTTATTTGGATCACCAAATGATAAAAAAAAACGATTCCATTAACTGAAGAATGTGCAAGTGCTTAATCTCACCCTACCTGAAAAATCAATTGGATGATCTAAAATAATCTTCTCTTTTTGCAGTTCATAATATCTTTTGTTTTGGACAGATTGGATCAAAGTTCCATGTGCTCTGATACATGAGGCCTTCCTATGTAATCAGTCCCAAAAGGTATGAAACACTTAGGTGAAACCAGACATCATAAACTGGCATTTTCTCACTCCTTTCCCGGGTGTTGCTAGGAAGGTAGGTAGGATGATATTTAATGTGAGCTGTTCTCCAGGAGTATGGATGGGATTGTTGTTTTCCTAGATACCTGTTTATTTCACAATTCACTGAACAATAAGCATATTTTCAAAAAACAATAGGAAATATGAAATTCTGTCTTGTTCAGGAAAAAGCAGTATGTGGTGTTACTTTAAAAATCTGTATGGAAATATCCAAAAGCAATGTTGGATTTGTCACCCATATTACAGAGACTTTCCATGAGCTTAAATTTCAAAAAAATGGCTTTGGATAATAATGAACTCAATAAAGGAGGTAATTTTTTCTCCCACCCAAAAAAACAAACAAAAAACAAATAAAAAAAAACAAACAATATTTTGATTGGTGAGGAAAAGTAGGTCTCCATCTTTATTTTTCAGAAGGTGTCTTTTGAAATTGCATGGACTTCTAGGTTTTTCAGATTTCGAGGATTTTTTTTAAATAACGTCTTGCTGAGGGAAAATCTCAGCACCTTGCAATACAAGGTTGAAACCTTACTGATTACAGTGGAACCAGGTTTATTAACATTACATAAGAAAGCACTTTCATCTGCATTTCAGTGCCTGGTGAACTTAGCATGTGATTAGAAAAGGAGGGTTAAGGCTGTATCTACATTAGCAAATAATTCAGTATAATAAGAGTAACTCAGTAGATCAAAGCAGTCAGTGCTGAAGCTGTATATTCTGTGGTTGAAAGTTTTCTTTTCAGTCCAGGTTTAGTATGATGTCCTGGTCTGAATGTCTTCATTGCACACACGCCTCAAAGTCACATGCTCAATGTCCAAATGCTTATGGCTGCATTAGGGAATATACCACACCAAGGGCACCTCTGAAGTGCAGAACCTCACTTTCTTTTCTCTGAAATCCACCTTGCGAGCATCTTGTTTGCAGGAACCAAACTGTGGAACAAAACAGAGCACAGTAACATGAGGAAACCGAGGGACTAAAATGTGAGTATGATGCAGTCTAGAAGTGCCTTCTAGCTAGATGAACACAGGGTATAGTAATTTTTGGAATTTAAGTGACTTTCTGACCCCTGTGCAACCTCCTCTACAGTGTAGTATGCAGCCACTAACTTTCTTTAAAGAAAGTCCTGCAGCTCCCCTACAGTGAGGAGTCAGACTGAAAACCCCCCTGCAGCATGCTGCAGACACTTCAGTAAGCCCAGTACTTTCAGTTCATCTCCTTCAGAAACATATTAAGAAAATACATCATAATATACATTGAAGTATGCAGACATGCTAAACTTACCAGGGATTATGTCTTGGGTATGTAAAAGTAAACTACAGAGGTCAGCAATATTCTTCCACTTTACAGTGGCATCTCAAGAGAGATTTCCAAGTGAGGAGCAGTGAGGTCCTTTCCTCAGTCCATGCAGCACAAAACTACAATCCCTCTGTACAGTGCCGTTCTGGAAACAGTCTCAGTGAGTTATCATAGCCCTGTGACAAGCTGATAAGCCCTGTCAAGGAGTTTATAAATCATCAGTGATTATTAGCTCAGGACTGGCGCTCCTTAAACTTAGATATACTGCTTGTAGACCTGTGCAACTTCACCAGCAGTCATTTTGGCTGTCTTTACCCCCATGGAGAAGATGTATCCACAGCCTCCTGTCATTGCTTGAACTGCACCTTCTCCAGATCCTTACGCAAATTATATTATTCTGTTCTTTGCTCTTTTTTTTAGAGATTTCTTTCAAGCAATTCAGGCCAGGAAATGCAATTATTCCTTGTAACAGAGAGAAGCAGTTTTCTAACTACATGAGGACCGGTATTAACTGTGTTTAAACTGTAGTTTAGCACCTACAGGATTTTGGTGTTTTGATTAGGTTTTTGTTTCGATTTGATTTTTTTGTTCTGTTTTGTGGGGTGTTTTTTTTGATTGTTTGTTTTTTGTTGATTCCTTTCCAACACAACCCTCTATAATACTAATGTCAGTGTAATGGCTTTAAATTTTTCAGTAACTGGGAGGGTCTGCATACTTTGATGTTTCCATAATCCTAAGGTCCCACATCTATAACTCAGTATGGGCAGCTAGTTTGTGTGATGAAAACAATTACAATAAAGTGTGGGTAAATCAGAGCTGTACTCCTCCATGCAGTCACCTTCTGTTTACTTAACATTAATTATTTAAGAGTAAAATTTAGAAGCCAAGTCTCACTGTGATACAAATATTACCTAAATAAAACCATATCATTCTGCATATCTTTTAAATATGAAGTGAGATTGGAAGGTATTTTTTCTAACTGCTCTGCATATTGTAACATGCTATTCCACAGTTTCTCAATTCATTTGATGCCAGACAATAAACAGAACAAAGGGAAGAAAATTAGGGTTCGAACCAAAGTCCAAACAAAATCAATGGTGTTTTCAGAAAAATGGATCAAGCTTCAGTTTTAAAATGAAATAAATTGTATTTAAAATGAATGCTGAAAAATACCTAGGGTTATAAATTTATTTTCTTTAAAAGGATGAAGAGGATTTTTTTATATATATATAAATATAAGAGTATATAAAATATATATATTAAGGTCTGTCATTAGAAAAGGACTGACAAATTCCACACAGGAACCCGAAGCCTCTTGTAGCTGTGTGAGTGAAAACTTTTTCTGTCACTTCTCTCACAGATGCACTTTAATTGTTGAACCAGGGTCTGCTTACCATAGTCCTGTCCCAAAGTTATGCTCTGCCAGACAAGGTGCACTCTGGATTCATTCTCACCCACTCCCTACCCCCCTCCTTCCATGGCTCTTTCTTGCTTGCTGCAGAAAGCTAACTGGAAGCACACAGACTGGACTGGAGCCAAAGCAAAGTTAAGTCTCTTGCTGATAATCATAACAGGGCATCAACCTAATCTAGACCTCAACCTATTATTTCAGTCAGGATTCCCCCCAGAAATTTACAGGGTGTGTTGGATCTGCCTGAGACGGAGTAGATTTTCCCCACAGCAGTTCTCACAGCGCTGAGCTTTGCACTGCTAGCTAGGAAGGTGTTGGTAACACACCTATGTTTTTTCTACTCTTGAGCGGTGCTCCACAACATCAGGGTCATCTCTCCAACATTCCCCCCTCACCAGTAGACTAGGGTGGACAAAGTCTTGGGGAGGGACACAACCCGGACAGCAGACCCAAAGTGACCACAGGGATAGTTCACAACATAATATGTCTGCTCAGCAGCATAAGCTGAGAGGGGGTGGGAAGAGTAGGGGGAGTTGGGAGCGGCATTTGTTATTACACTTGTCTTTCAGAGCAAATGCTGTGCATGTGGAAGCTGCACTTCGTGGGAAGTGGATGGACATCGCCTGCTGATGGGAAGCAAAGAATAAAACTTTTTCCTTTGGTTCTGTGTGCAACCTTTGCTTTTCCTTTATTAAACTGCCTTTATCTGATCCACAGGTTTTTTTCATTTTATTTTCCTTCTGCCCCATCTTGCTGAGGAGAGTAGTGATAGAGTGGCTGGTGGCCATCTATCCAAGGCCAATTCACCCCACAACTGATCCCAGAGGGGACAAGACCGAAACTTCCCATATGCTTAACAAAATCTAATATAATGAGGGTACACTTCTTCAGCCACTGAAAACAGCTCTGCGGCAACTGTTCTGCTAGATACCTTCAGCTGAGAAAGGCCCATATTTTGTTGTCTGTCTTACATCAAGAGTTTGGAGACAATACTGCAAATACGTCAGTGTCTGGTTTGGCATTGACGACTCACCTGTGCTACGATGCTGAGCTCCCTGCATTTTGGGCTGCAGGGAGGCAGCACTACACATTCAGTGCTCTCCTCGTTAGCTAAGATGCTACATTGTCCTTGCATGCTATGGAGCAGGTCTCCACCAGAGGAGCACCTGACATAGGAAGGGTACATTCAACCTCCTGATATTTCATGAATGTCGGTATGCCCCCAAACTACTTCTGCTGAGTGCACACTTGGATCTCAAACATGTGAAGGTTTTGCCATTGTCACTGATCAGGTTTTCCCTACGGATATGGGAAGTTATAGTCATAAAACTTAAGTTTTCAAATGGGAGATGTCCTTTTTCTCTTGACCTCCACTCATGAGTCTACAGGATGAACTGGCAAGGCTCCCTGCAACATCAAAGTCTTCCCAGTGCGAAAGGATATACGGAGTTTCCCTCATTCAGGAGGAGACCCTGATACAACAGGAATGAAACTCTATTCACTTCAAGTTTTGGCATTGCAACTCCAAAGGGTACAGATAAACTCTGATGTTAACAACACTTTAAGTAGTGCATAAAATCAATTCCTATTGATTAATATTAATTTAGTAATTCAGCAATCAGTTGCTATTTAAGCAAGAAGAAAGCTAATGCCCTGTTTCTGAGTAAATTATACACAGTAAACAGACCCTGAGAGATGAAAATATTGTCTGGCTTCACTTTTCTTTAGCAGGAAATTTGAATGATAAATGTGTCAGCCTCATGGTATTAAAATTTTTAGATATAAAGGCAGGTAATGAAGGAATAATGTCTTTCCCCTGTGATTACAGCCCACCCACCATCACAGTGTGTAGATGGCAGTTATCCCTTGCTAGCCCTGCACTTGCTTTCAGGCACCCGACTGCAGGGAGGCTCCAAGTAACTGCAGCCCTTGCAGAACAGAGCTCTTCTGTAGCAGCGTTGGGACTTTGGTTATGAGAAACTGTAACAAAATTACCCTATGAAGTCCTGAAAAAGAGGTAAGGAAAAAACAGCTAGGGAAATGCCTTGAGTTACTAAAAAATTTAATTTACTGTGCATTAATTATTGGTTAATTAACTTCAGTATCCCTCTGAAAGTTTTGCTGGCATTCAGATCTTTGGTGGTTTTGATTACTTTTGCTCATTGACAGGATAAGGATGTTTTGGAAGACAGAGGACAACATCATCTTGGAAGATAGAGGACAACACCATCTTTGTACCATAGATTCTTTGTAGATATAATATAAAAAATTATTCCCATTGGAATTTTTGTTCATTTAGTAGAAAACTAAAATTTGTAAAGATATTTATTTTCTGAATAGTAATTAATTCTTTAAATTCCTGTTGGAATACCTGTAAGGAGTTTATTTCTACTTACATTTTTTTGTTTGTTTTACATTTATATTTAGTGGGCACAAACAGCACACCAAGGCCACAGTCATGCTGACTTAGTGCTGGAAAATCTACTGACTTTCTGATTGCCAGATTGGATCCTATGGAATAACCATTTCTCCTCAGAACTACAGACGAAGGAAATGAAGATAAAAGGTAATGTTTACAGTTATAAAATAAAATTAGCAGGAGAAAAGGAATAGCAGATCACAGAACTATAATGGTGTCTCACCTTGTCTGAGATGGCAGACATCATGAAGCTCCTAAGGTGGTATCAGATCTCATGTCGTGGGATAACTGATTTTATGAAGGCTCTCATTGATTTAAAACAAAAGAGTAGCGAGTACTCTGCAATGTTATGACTGCTTTCCTGCAGATGCAAAGGTATGAATAACAATACTCAATCTTGCAAGTTTTGACCTAACTTCATCATATTTCAAAGTCACAAATAGAACTGCTGGCAATCCTCAGCATGAGGATAATTCTCCTATGTATTTGCACAACTGCTCTGACAGTATAGGTGGCCAATGAGTACTTCCCCTTTGGTACCACGTGAAAACAAGTAAGAAAAAAGTTCCTTGGGTGGGTTCAGTACCCTTGGTAATCTTCCTTCAACAATAGTAAAAAAACCTCAAAAATACAGTAGTTGAAAAGTCAATGGTATAAAGTTAACTTATTACATCCACTTAGGGATAAAAGTATCTAGTTTAAAAAAAAAGGGGAATCAGAATCTTAGATTAGATGCAGTGTAGAGTATCATTCCAGTTCAGAATATTCTATTTCTTGTGCAGCAGTTACTTAAAGTAAACTTCATAGCACCAAACTTCATAATATGGAGCCCTATACTACATGTTTTCTGTTCTGTAACATTAGAGAAATGTTCAAAAATCAGTGCAAAATCTACTTTGTCTGGGTTTTTCAACATTCCTGCCTGTGTTTTAAGTTTATCAGGAATCAATATGTGGTCCAAGTAACATTTTCTGTATCAGACTGTTCAGAAAAGGTTCGGAAAGCTATATTTCCTTGGTGTGTGCTGCTGCATGGAACTGTAGCATTTTTAAGGCCTATTTTTGTATTTTTAATAGGTCTATGGGAATTCATGAGGAGTAATAGTGATACCTGAAACTCTGAGCAATGGGCCTGTGACATCCTGTAATATAAAAAAGATTGTAGCTCAAGAGATTCCAAACTTGTGGAAAATCTGCACAAAACCAGAGACAGCTGGTGAATAAGAAAGACGGAACTACAAAAAGTTCTTACAACAGGTGCCCTCTGAAACCTGAGCTCATGGGCTTCCTTCAAGGTATGAATAAAAAGTCCTATTGTCAGTTACAAAAACTCACTTCTAAATTATTTTTTACTGAAAACAAGAAAACCTATCTTAAAATTTTAAAATATCTAAAAAGCTTCTCTTTGAGGTATCTGCATGATATGGACTTAGCATTTTTTATCTTTTTTTAATCTTCACTGGGCAAAACAGAATTTGCTGTTTCTACATAAAGGTCATTAGTAGCCTGAAGGTCTATGCAAATCCTTCACACCAAACACTAAAAACATTAGAATGGAGTGAGTGATAAAAGAACTAAAGAAATGAAGATTAGAAACTACTCTAAGTAAAAAAGGGGTGGGGGCTAGCAACTTGTCAATACAATGTTTTGACTGTGGATGGTCTTGTGTGCTTTTATAGCCAAGTTTGGAGTTATCCTGAAGACCTGCAAAATCCTTCTAGGTGAGCATCAGAGAAGTTCAGTTTGGATTTTATGTTCCTTTCCTGGTATGTTCTTGTGTCATTCTTTTTTGAAGACATTGACCATATGATGATATTCAAATGGCCAAGCGTTTACAATTTCCAGATCTGCCAAATAGCGAATCAACCTTTATAATTAAAGGTGACAAGCTGACAAGGAAAATGAATGTAAAATTGTATACGTATATGAATTTTTATGTCAGATTGCCGTCTGTGCACTTGTTTTTTCTTTGTCAATAGCCGAAGGCTCATTTCCCTGTACTAGAAGTGCATTTTATATCGAGGCCTTCAGACAGCTCCCCTTCGCCCTAGTGAATTTGCTGATTAATTTTGGATGCTCCTCTTAATTAACACCCCAAAGGAAGTCTAGATTTTCTAGCCTATATTCCATGTAAAACAAGTGAATCTGAAGAACAATGACCTAAGGAGACAGGCGCGCTGTGTCCGAATGACATTACAAGAACATTGAATATCTCACAAGTCAGGACCTGGTCAGGCAATGCCTAGGGAAAATGTAGGCCTTTAATCAGGGCAGAAATGAGATTCATATTAGTCCAATTTCATTTTCTTTATTGCTGACAAAGAGAGGCTGGGATGGATGCCACCTGACAGTTGAAACATGGTGCTTCTATGCAGGAACGGGTGCCTCTGGCCTTGATTAATAATTGGTACCATTTTGACTTGCGGGCAGATAAGTTGATGATGGATGAGAGAAAAAGAGTGAAGTGATTTATTATAAAATTAGGATAAAATAACGAACTGACTAATTGCACACAAGCCTCATAAAATGTAGCTGTGGAGTCAGAAGTGCAATGCCAGGCAACAATAATTTCCACCTCACTTTTCACAATGAGATCTTAAAGTAAAAAAAGATAGAGACAACTTTTACTTATGCAGCTGCTATATGCAGAAAAAGCCTTGCCCATTCTTCTACTTCAAGCAAATAAAATACTGAGACTTATATTTCAGTTTTAATTATTACTATTGAACTAGAAAAGGGAACAGTAGAACTAAACAGGAAATATTAAACCAACTGTTGCTTCTTTGTTAAAGCTAATAAAACCTTGTAATTCTGGAATTTCTTTGCATACTTTAGCCGGCTAAAAATATCTGAGGTTATGAAACTGAGATTCATATATGTTAAAATCAAAATTCAATCCAAAAAATCAACTTGTAAGGTCTATTGGCACCTGTAGAAATGTTCAGCCCTCTTGGTAGGCATCACTCTTCTAATTCACTTTTTGATGGTTTGAACTTCCAAACCTGTGCTCTGACAACTGTTTTAGAAGCTGAATCATCTATTGCTCGCTATTTTGTGCTGCATATGTCCGGCAGAGTACAACTGCAGACTAAAAAAGTGTATGTTATAATAACCAGTGGCTGTCTGGTAAAAATATTTATTCTGCTGTTATGAATCAATGTCATTATATTCTTTTTTCTTTACAAGACAAATGCTTGGTCACTTTCTCTTGGAAATTTTTTAAGTCCAACCTGCTAAAATTCCTTGAAAAGTTTTGCTACTAGCAGTGCCAATCACCATCCAAGAGATTTTTTATGCAAGCTCAACTATTTAACAAGTTGAAATTACTAAGTTAAATACAACTGCCAACAATATTGTCCCAATAAGATGGGTTCAGTCATAAAACTGAAAATCAATGTAGCATGGGGAGCTAAAATTTAATATTCATATAATTGATTTCTATTCTACTGCTAAGACAAAAATGTGGCAATTTCTTCTTATACTCTACAAAGTCTCCCATATTGAATTTGCCATGCAAATTTGGAGACAGGAATTTCAAATAATAATTTGCAAAATTTTATTTTGGTTCAAAAGCCACAGTCATGACTTAAGAGCGTTAAACTTTTTCTATATTCCTCAATAAAAACAAAAATTACACATAATATCATATCCCTTAAACAAATATTGCAAGATTCCATATCTGATCCAGTCTTCACTGCATACCATGAGTGGCAATTTATTTTTTGGGAAGATCTGAGAAAAGTTAACCTGTATTAATTTCTAAAGTGAATTCTTAAACTATGTCAATTCCACAGGAACTTGTGTTTCAAAATTTTAAGGTGTCTTTAACATGACATAGTTTCATCAATTAGAGTAAAGTGAATTAAGACTGTTTCGAAATAAAAGTATCCATAATTTACTTAAATTGTTTTTAACTCATGTCCCTGTTTTATCTGGACTAACCTCTTCAAGTGTACTCTATTAAAAAATCTTTTCACACTGATTTAATTAGTGTTTATTTGGAAAAAAACATATCAGGTAAAAGGTGATTTAACAGAAAAATTACGGAAGCACCATCCTTTTTTGTCTGATTCCAAAATTATGAAATTTATAATAATCTCTGCCAAAACCCAAAGGCTACATCCCATCATGACCATCAGAACACAGACTTGAGAAAAATGCGTATTACTGTGAGAAAGGAGATTAGAGAGTAATACTGCCTGTGTTGTCCTTGCAAATTGCATTAATGTCTTCTCACCATCAACATCAATGTTCTTTCATTATCTCAGAGGTTTGTCAGTTTAAGGTAAACGGAAATAATTTTAATTAACTGCCATGCTTTTAAGATCATGAGGTAAATAACACTATAAGCACTGACTTGTGCTCTGAGCTTCTGCTCTGTACTCGAGAAGAAGCAGCGTGGCTGGCTACGACAAGGACACCCTTCTGTAAGCCACGTTGTAAGAGGAGTTCAGGCCACCATGTCCTTTGTCTGTATGAGGCTGGTGCCAGGCATGAACTAACTTCAGATCTTTTCTGTTTTGCCTCTGCTATCTTTGCTACCACTGGGACTGACATGCCTAGCAGAGCCGAGGCTTGCCATTTCTCCATACTGCAAACATGATGGCACTGGGGTAGCATCCCTAATGTCTGTGAGGCTTGTGGCTGAAACAACATTATATCAAAGGTTAGGACAACTGAACAATTACTCGCAGATTATTGAAAGACATCTGAGACCAGCTTCAAGATCAGAAGGGAAATTGAAGTCTACGTTCTCTGTAGAAAGAAAATTAGAAAGACAAAAGCCCAACTAGAACTCAATCTGCAATTACCTTTGCAAGAGATAGAAAAAATGTTTCTATAAATACATTTATAACAAAAAAAAAGGGCCAAGAAGAGTCGCCATCCTTTTTTGGATTCAGATAGGAACATTGCCACCAAGGATGAGGAAAAAGCTGAGGAACTTAATGCCTTCTATGTCTCAGTCTTTAACAGAAAGGTCACGGATACTCAGGATACTCAGCCTCCAAGTTGGTGGACAGGGATGGGGAGGAGAAGAGACTCCCTGCAATCCAAGAGAATGTAGTTAGTGACCTGCTGTGCCACCTAGACATTCACAAGTTTATGGGGTCAGATGGCATCTAACTGAGGCTATTGAGGGAGCTGGTGGAAGGGCTCACCAAGCCGCTCTCTTTCATTTATCCTCAGTCCTGGCTAACCAGGGAGGTCCCAGACTACCGGAAGCTAGCAAATGCAACCCCCATCTACAAGAACAGTTGGAAGGAGAATCCAGGGAACTACAGGCTTGTCAGTCATACCTCAACACCAGGGAAGGTTATGGAACAGATTATCTTGGGTACTATCACATGGCACATGCAGGACGACCTGGGGATCAGGCTCAGGAAGCATGGGTTCTTGAAAGGGAGGTCCTGCTTAATCAACTTGATCTCTTTTTAGGACCAGGTGGCCTGCCTAGTGGATGAGGGAAAGGCTGTGGATATAGTCCACCTAGTCTGTAGTAAAGTCTTTGACACTGTTTCTCACAGCATTCTCCAGAAGAAATTGGCTGTTCACTGCTTGCATAGGTATACTGGATGTTCTGGGTAAAAAAATGGATGAATCACTGGGCCCAAACAGTGGTGGTGAATGGTGCTACAGCTGGTGGCCGGTCAAAAGTGGTATTCCCAAGGACTCAGTTTTGGGGCCAGTCCTGTTTAATATCTTTATGAATGATCTGAACAGGAGAATCAAGTGCACTCTCAGTCAGTCTGCAGGTGACACTAAGTTGGGCAGGAGTGTTGATCTGCTGGAGGGCAGGAAGGCTCTGCAGAGGGATCTGGACAGGCTGGATTGATGGGCTGAGGCCAATTGTATGAGATTCAACAAGGTGAAGTGCTTTGTCCTGCCCTTGGGTCACGACAACCCCATGCTGTGCTACAGTCTGGGGCAGAGTGGCTGGGAAGCTGCTCAGCAGAAAAGAACCTGGGGGTGCTGGTCAGCACTGGCTGAACATGAGCCAAGAAGGCCAATGGCATCCTGGCCTGTATCGGCAATAGTGTGACCATCAGGACCAGGGCAGGGATTGTCCCCCTCTACTTGGTACTTGTGAGGCTACACCTCAAGTCTTGTGTTCAGTTTTGGGCCCCTCAATTCACCTCACACTGAGGGGCTGTATGGTGTCCAGAGAAGGACAATAGATCTGGGAAAGGCTCTGGAACACTAGCCCTGTGAGGAATAATTGAGAGAGCTGGGGTTTTTTAGTCTGAAGAAAAGGTGGCTCAGAGGAGACCTCATCACTCTCTACAACCACCTGAAAGGAGGTTGTGGTGAGGTGCAGGTTCGTGCCTTCTTCCAGGCAACCAGAAACAGGACAAGAAGACGCAGTGTTAATCTGCACCAAGGGAGGTTCAGGTTGGATATTGGGAAAAATTTCTGCAATGAAAAAGTGTTTAAGGATGAGAACAGGCTGCCCAAGGAAGTGATGGAGTCACCACCCCTGACAGTATTCAAAAAACAAGTAGACATAACTCTTTGTGATATGTTTTAGTTGGCATGACAGTATTCGGTCAAAGGTTGGACTTGACAATCTTGGAGATCTCTTTAAACCTTAATGATTCTGTGATTCTATGACTCTATTTACCATTTTCTTAAGACTTGGTTTCAGGATTCAGAAACTGAGAAATGTCTGTCATGGAACTTGTGTCTGCCCACTAGGTTTGTCACAGGTAGATAGAAAAACAAAAGGAGATAAATCTCTCTGGTCTTGGAAGGAGGTGGAAAAAATTAAAGAAAGGTGGTTTCTCCACAGCACTATGTCCAAGAGCTGTCTATAATAAGTCTAAGTGGTGGCCTTCAAGTGTGATCTGGACTCTGGGAAACCTGCTTGAAAAACTAGAAACTAAGTTGTGAGTTGTATAGGTTTTGTTGAAGCAGCTTTTTTACTATATATGGGACTTTATCTAGAACTGGGTAATTCCGAGGAGAGAAAATTAAACCCTATGAATGCTACTCATTCCTAAACAACTGAATTTATCCTGCTGAGAAGGCTCCCAACTCTTCATCTTCATAATACTCCTGTTCCTGTCATGATACTGCAGCAGCTTTGGGATGTGAGCATCATGCCATCATCATAGACATTTAGATCAGTATAAGATTAATCTTACTGCAAAAATCTTTGACTGGATCAGGCCTGGCTCTGTCTATCTCAGAAGACTATAACTTACTTTTTTAGCAGTTGCATTTGAACTGTGTTTTGTGTCAATGTGGGATAAAGAAACAAGAGACCTGCATGTAATTTGGATTTTTCTAAGTATCTCATTTCAATCTAATGTACTGTTGTGTAATTAAGCCAGTAAGTCTATATGACCAGCCCATTTCAGGACTTGGTCTGCTATCTTTAGTCAGTGACAAATTCTGGTTTCCATTGCTTGTTCAGAGATGATAACAGTGTGATTTACAGGTATAAGTAACAAATTAGATCAATTAAAAAGGCTAAGAGTGGCACCTGTCTAAGTGTAGGGTTGCACTAAATGATTTCCACATCTTTGTTTCCTGTAGGACCCTGCATTTGTAGCCTCTCCTCAGGAAGGTTAACAATGGGAGAGTTGTTTCTTAATGCTCATGAACCAAGAAAGCAGCCTTATCCTGCAGCCCAGGGATATGATTATAATCTCTGAGTGAAAACAACAGCCGTATTTTTCAGCTCCATGTGTACAAATGGTCCCTGTGTTTCATACAGTTCTTGTCTATGGCATCTTGGATTGCCCAATTTGTTACAAGCCTGTATTGTGAGCTGCCTTTGTATAGTAGAGCTGAACTCACAGTCGGATACATGCCCCTCTTTCTTTGTGTAAAATTCTCAGCATTTTCTATTCTTGTAGACCTTCATAAAATATTTCAAAGTTTTTGCAGTCTTAAGAAATTTTCAAGTAATCTGATTTACTTTTTCTAATAGTGGAGGGGAAAGTATGCAATTGTAAAATTAACAGAACTAGATTTGTGATATTTCTATCTCTTCTATCTCTATTATTGTCTAATGAAAAGTAATCATTTTATGATAGGCCATATTAATACAGAAACTCCTTAAAGGCTGTGCTTAAAATGAATGATGAAATCTCTATTTTTATTATTACAGTTAAAAGCTTAGAAGTACATGTGCAGTTTATTAGACCATGTGCTTCTTTGGACACAGGAGACTTAATCCAGTTGACTAGTAAATATTTGATGTGTAACACTCCTCCATGGCAAAATCACAGCTGGAAATGAAGAGAACAGGCTTCTTATAGCAGCTTCAAGAGCAGACATCAGGCCATCCAAGAAGCCCAAGAGGTGAAAGGGATGTGGACATACTTAGATTCCTTGCTCCCTACTGCTTTTATAGTAACAGATTCTTTGGTGTTTCATAGTGGAACAATACCCTTCATTAGTTGGCCCTGGAGTTCCAGAAAAGAATAGTAATGTTCCTCTTCTCAGTATATATATTCAAGGTCTTGGGGACAAGTGCTTTTTTGTAAAATCTTCCTCTCAAGTCAGAAGTATTTGGTTCCAATTCTTTCTCCTCTACCTTTCAGATACGTCTGGCTCCTCTGAGGTGTGGTCAGAAGTTTATACTTCTGCAAGCACAGTCTTTCACTCATTAATACAATGTCATCTCATTAGAATGGAAATTCTAAGTGGGAAGGAACCCAATACTTGTTCTCACAAACCAGTCCCTACAATGTTTGAAGTAAAAATTTCAGGTTTTGTGCTGTTGGGTTACTATTTAGTTTCAAAGTGGTAAATATAATTTGTGCCACTACAGCTCTTCAGTCTAGATCACAAGTTATATTTAGGCTGGATTGAGTACTGAAAAATATTTAAGCTAAAAATATTTAGGTTAGTATCTTAAAGGAAACGCACTCTGAGTTTATGCAGGAGGATTAATATTCCTGTCATATTCCTCCTGAGAACCATCATCCAAAAAAAGAAGAACTTGTCACTCTCTTAGAATAGGTTGAATTAAATCCAAGAACTAAGTGATGTGAATTACCTAGAGCTATTCCCTGTAGGTAATGGTGATCACATGCATTGGCAAAGCAGCCCAGGAGAAATGGCTGTACTGATGTCCACAGTGTGCCTGTACAAGGAATAGGGGAGATTTTTAAGTAAAGGTCTGTTAATCTATTCATGCTGATGAGTTTTCATAACAATTTACTATATGATGCACCAATTTGTGTATGGTATTTGCACTGCAGTTGTAATCTCATGCTTATTTGCACTCTGCAGACTCGTGTAAACCTGTGTGCAGTATTACAGTGAAACAGACCTGATCCATGAAAAACATTGCAAATACGTGAAGACAAGCAAAATGGGAAAAAGCAATTAGGTGCAATATAGTCAAATATATCATGTCTTCTGTTCTACTTCAGGGTGTTTGTTATATAGTCACTCTTTCTCTGAGTGCTGGAAATATCCTCTGTCAGAGGATCAAATTCTGCAGAGGAGTGCAAAGAATTATCCATTGCCACCCAGTTTTCCAAATTTCCAGAAATGTTCCTAATATGTCCCTGGTTTTTTAATGATACAGACACTTCCTGGGAACTAGATCTGAAGGTTAATAGCTCATTTGCCATCCTATGCTGAGGAAACACTTCGAATCATTTAGTTGTTATTGAATTTTAACCTGAATTTTAACCAGAAACCTGCATGGGAAAGACCCCAAACCCCATTAGTAATACTTTGTGGTGTCCTAGCAATTAGGCTTCAAACTTATTGTAAGTATCACAAAATTAAAATACTTTTTATGCTTCTTTCTATGGAATTCCTACATTTATATACTTTCCTTTTATTTAATGACATGACAGAAGATATTCCTTGGCCTAGAGTTAGAGATGCATTAATTAAAGTATTCAGTTAAAATTCTCCAAAATAAATAGAATTGCTGAATATGGCCATGCTTGATGATTACACATAGGTGGCCCCTCACAAAATTGATGTGTGTTACTCTGTAAGATATTCTTTAGCTATCATTTAATGAATGTTATTATTGTCATTTGCTGAATTATTTAAAGCTATCTTCAGGCAAAACTTAAATGACTGTATTTATTTTTTAAATAGAAGCTATTTATTGCACTTTGCTCTTTCTGTAACTTACCTGCTTTCTCTTGTCATATCGACATCCTTCCAAGAGATGCTTGTTCTCTTCACCCCATTACAGCAGGTTTTTTAAAGAAAATCTCCCATTATAGAGGAGATTTCTTGGCAGCACATGCTATAAATGCACGAACCTTTGAAAAAGGTTGAGAGGTGTAATAAACAGAGTTATGACAATTTTTGAAAGGAGACCAGTAATATAAAAAAAAAAAAAAACAAGAGATGTCTGCTGCTAATGCATTTGGGCTGTCTGGG
>VZTE01004537.1:799348-815257 GCA_013397775.1 Eulacestoma nigropectus
AAAAAAACTAAAAAAAAAAAAAAAAAAAAAAACAAGAGATGTCTGCTGCTAATGCATTTGGGCTGTCTGGGTGTGTGTGTGAAAGGCGGATTTGTTATGGGAGAAGGGCCACTGCAGGGAGATGGTTGCCCTCTGCCTGGGTTAGCACTTCACAGTGGTCCAGGAGTGGGGCTGCAGCGCCTGCCAGAACCTGTCCTGCCAACTCATCCTGTGCTTCATCCGGCCCTGACAGGCTGAGCAAACACATAAACCTTTCCCAGGGAGGCTACTGCCTAAGAAAAGCAAAATTTCTACACCTTGAAGCATAAAAGAGCACCCCTTTCCAAGAGGGGTCATATTCTTGATTTCCACAGGGCTAACAATTAAAATTTCCAACAAGTTAATGCTGATTACAAAGGGATAGAAAACACCTCTGTGGAAAGTGAGCACTGAACTTCAGCCACTTACTCTGTGAGCTAAAGCAACAGGGCTGCCCCACCACTTCTCTTTGTGGCTCTATTTGAATTCACTTGATTAATGTTGTATGTGCAAGTCTATTGAGGCACTGCATTTAAAAGGATTGTTTACCATAGCCTTGTAATCAACCTGCCTTAGCAGCACCCTATTACCTGTGATAACAGGGCTGCTGCAATTTGGATCTGAAAGAGAACCACCTCAGATGGGCTCTCGGATGCTTTAGTGCTAGTATGCTGCCCTGTTATCTTCATATGTAATTTGTTTTCAAGAACAGTGATTTGCATTTCAGTTGGATTACACCTTTTAATGTATCACAAACATAAAGTGGCTGCAGTGAAAACTCACATCTCCACTAGTTTTCAAATGATGCATTTGAGGCTTCAGTGGAGAGGATTACAATTACAATTAAAATCAAAAGCTTGTTCATTCTTTTAATGACACATACTAACCCTTTCTATACTAAGCCTATCGTGGTGCTATACAATCACAATTTTTTTTTTTTTATGTGAAATAGCTGCATGCGCTCTGCCTTGTCATCCACTACACAGAAATGCTGTTTTTCTGAAAAGGAGCACATCCTGCACAGTGAGTTCAGAGGGCAATTTACCTTGACAAAAAATATACAAGAACATATAAAAAAAAGAAATGGGGAGGGGAAAAAGCCCACTGGTGGAGTTTGGGTTGTTTTTTTGGGGGGGAGGGGGGAGTTTTTTTAAGTGGGGCATATTTTAGTAAGAGACTTCATTTTCCTAGTATCTGCCAAGATATGTAGTTACAAAGACATCTATTGAAAGCATAATTTTATTGGATGAAGAGTAAAATATGGATTATTTTTATTTTAGTGAGCATAACATGAATAAAGGAAGGTTTGTTGGTTTTGTTCGTATTTCTTTTTATTTTCTTTTTTTAATCCTGTAGTTTTCCCAGAGCCGTAAATTTTCACTATTCTAAATTTGCTTTTTTGTACTAATTCACAATTATTTCCATCTAAGGCTTCTTCTGTCACTTTAGAAGGATATGCAAATGCCAGACATTTATGTTCTTACTTGGGTCTTACTGTGTTATTCTTCATCTGGAAAATGATTAAAAATTCTTGACATAAAAATTCAGATTTTTGGTGAGACTAAAACTTTCTCAAATCATGCATGGCAGAACTATCTGTATGAGAAACTTTGCTGTGGTGCTCAAAATCTTCAGCTCCAAGCCAAAACCTTGCCTGGGTTCAGGCAGCCTAATAGTTTATATGCACTCTAATTCTCTTTGTTCCTAATTGTCAGGCTGGGAACACCCTGGCACCCCAAGCACATCATCCTGTCTCCTTGAGAGACTGACCTCCGTCCCAGGACAGAAGAGATTCAGACTCCACAACAATGGGCTGAGGACTGTCTGTAGCAGGTGCTGCTTACCCTCCACAGAAGGCTACCAAACTGGTTTTTATTTTCCTGTTTTTCAAAGACAACTGAAAGTCCTGGAAGGTACCAGGCTCTGATACATGAATTTCCTTTCTCCTATGACTCAGCAGAAGTCATGGCAATGCCTACTGTTTTGTGGCTAGAGATATGAATGCCTTAGAGATAAGATAGCAAGGATCTCTCAATTACTTCTAAACAGTCTGAAAGAAATGGGAAAGTTTCAGCCTATTCTCTCAAAATTTCCTGAGTTAATGAAAAATTACCATTTACAAAAGCTAGATAGCTATATCCCTAAATAATATTTAAAACTGAATTAAATGTCTGAGTCAAGTCAAAGTGGTTTTCATTTCAACCTTTTACAAGAAGATAGATTAAAGCTCCTTTCCAAAATGAGATATTGAAAATCAAGGCTTCTAGTTCAACATGAACTGAGGAGTAGGTGGCATTTCCTTCACTGAACTGAAATGCTTTGAAGGCAACTGTCTACTGAAAGTATGTCTTTAAGGTTTTCTCTATATTTAGCAAGAAGAACAGGAAAGTCATGCTGACCTGAAGATTTCTCATACCTAACCCAAACAACATTGGGTGAAAAAAAGGTTCCTGCCTTAATGGTAGACCAAAATGGAATTTGCCAACAGGTTACACAAAGCAGTCACACACACTTTAGCAAAACCTTACCTTGATGTTTCTCTCCACCTACTCATGTAATTTTATATCCTGACTAAATTCATTATTATTTTCCTTCAGGCAAGCCTTTCTTCTCAGGTATTCAACATTATGGGAAGGGCAGGCTTAAAACAGATTTAAAACATCTCACAGATTACCTAAGGATCACATCACATTAATGAAGAAATTAGATTTTTTTGTTTTCATGTAGGTATTTTTAATACTCATCACAAACAGCATAAAGAAACCTTAAATCTGATGACCAAAGTGATGACAGAGTGATTTACAAACGTCATTGAGGTGTTCCAGGTGAAGTGCCTTTCAAACACCTCATATACTTCATTCATCTCTGTGAGATGATTTTCTGGTTGATCTGCAAAAATGCATCATTGAACAGGTGGCTCAGCCTGACCACTTGGCATCAGTTCAGTGTTCGACAACAAAACTGTGATTTCAAAAGTAACCAGAGGTGGTTTCAAAATTAGTATGAGATTTAAATTATTATTCTTTCTCTTTTTTTTGTTTTAACTGAGCTTTCTTTTTTTAATTGCCATACATTTGTACTGTGATTAGGTTTTACAGTGGTCACTTTCATGATTCTCTTTCATTTTTAGTTTATGAAAAAACATTTACCATTTCATAAAGGGTCGTAACAAAATGAATTTGATGATCTGTGGTAATCTGTACTAGATTAGCTAATTTTCTCAGAAGAGCTTGGTGAAGGAAATTATGTGGAAGCAATCCCAGACAATTCAGTGGGAAATGTGACCTTGTTTTCCCTGAAAGCTATCTTCACTTGCCCAACTCATATGCCTTGTGTCATCTTCTCCAAGTTAGAACCAAAGAAGCTCTGAAAAAGTAGCCCATTTAGATACCACTGCAGGGCTCTGCTCCCCATTACTCACTGTTCTTTGGGTAAGCAATCTCTAGTCCTGCCCTCCTGCAAACTTGGAAGGATCTTTCATAGTTTTACCTGTGAGGGATGATCGCCTGCTTACAGGCCCTGTACTTCTGCTTCTTAGTCACCACCCATGCCTTGAAAACCTTGGGCAGCAACGATTTTCCCTATGAACATTCTGTCCATTAGGGAAAGGAAGGTCTGAGGTGAGATGAGTTGGTCAGAGCACGAGGTTGTTAATGCCAAGGTCACAGGTCCAATCCCCATACAGGCCATTAACTTAGGAGTTGGACTTTATGATCCTTGTGGGTCCCTGCCAACTCAAAATATTCTGTGATTCTATGACAAAAAAAAATGAAGATATAGCCCTCATGTATTCATTTCTATGTCTGATGCCACTCTTAAAATTGACATCCAAGGAAATAAGAGGTACTCAGCACAGTTTTGTGAAGGAATGATTTTGTTTATTGGTATTCCTAAAAAGCATCGAAAAGGGAGAAAATTTTCATGGCTTGTCTAAGAGAAAGGGTTTTTTTGGACATCGAATAAAACTTGCATTAGATATCACACTATGAGTTAAAATAACTCATAGTGTAATAATAATAATATGAGTTAAAATATTTGGCTTAATTTTTCATCATCTCTTGGAGATATTTCAGAAGACAATCACTTTCAGTTAAATAAATACATTTTATAAATATAATAAAAATTGCTTTATTTGGAGGACTTATTATGGTTTTAACAACAATGAAGATGAAACAAAGACATTTGGTATATTTCAAACTTTCTGACTCCATATTTCTTTAGTAGGCAAAGGTTTCACATAAGATTTTTCACACAAAATTTTAATCCATTTCAAATAACCAGCAATTCCCTGACAGACTATTTCTAAAATTGCCATCAGTCATTGTCCCTTAAATTCAGAGCTACTCTGTTTTGATTGCCCCATTTCCGGTAAAAAAAAATTGTACCCATGTTGCTCTAAATGAGAAAAGGTCACATTCCTAATGGAACCGAATATAAATCCAATATAATTTTCATGTTACACATTGCATCATTAGCTACAGATTTATAGGGAGAGAGCTAATATATTAAAGACTGTAACATAGCTCTCCTTCTCAAATGCACCTAATTTTTGAAGTTAGACAGCACTAAATTTCTTCCTATAAAAATATCCAAAGTATTTTTCTTTTATTGGCTCTTTCCTTTAAGTGAAGACTTCAGAGATGATGAATATTTCATGGGTAGAAAAACTCCTAGAATACGAGGTTTTACCTACAAAATCTTTGGGGAAAGGGAGAAATGGCAGGAAGGCACTATAAGGACAGTTCTTTTAAGAAGTGTTTGGAAAAGGGTCTCCATTTCATTTTCCACATCAATAACACCGCCTTCACCCCTTAATACTTACTTCCTTTCATTCCATTCCATAATACTGTTCAGTCATTTTTGTAGTTTTCTTTGAATTAAAGAGTGTCTCCTGAGCTGGCCAAACCATTTTAAAGATAAAAATTTAAACAGAAAATTTGAACAATGGAAAAAACTAAAAAGGACATCCAAATGTAGTAGCTGTAAATTTGTACAAATCTGTGATATTGAAATAAGAATCAGCAAAATATTCAAATGTACATTTTAAATTGATTTCTTCCATGTTCTACTGTTCAATCTTAATAGACTTGTCTCCTGGATTTCAAGAACACATTTGAACTCAGAAGTATCAAGGGTGACAAAAATTTTATATTTCACTAAAGACTATCCCATTCCAGACATTAGATGAACTCTCATGAGCAAAACCTGTAGAACTCTCTTCTGACTGATGATTGCTAGTAGGCAACAGTGACACAAAAACAAAAACCAAACCAAACAAAAAACAAACACACAAACCTAAACAAACCCAAACAAAAAAAAAACCTCACCAAAGCCACAAAACAAAACAAAAAAACCCACCACAACCAAACCCAAGGACAATACAACCAATAAAACCTGTTCAACCTGTTCCGAAGAAAACCACTAACAGCTCTTTTTCCTAAACAAAGGTTTCTTAGGTAGTATAATGACTAGTGAAAGCATAAAACCAGAGAAATGGAGAAAGAAAAAGAAAAATCTGAAAACAAATCTAATCTCCCTCCCCATCTATAAGTGGTTTCATCCTTTGAAACCTTTATTTGTCATTCTGTTCCAGGCTTCTACGGCACATGGTAGAAAGTACTGGCTTATCAGACAAGAACAGAAGTCCAATATTCAAATTACAAATTTATACTTACAACAAAAAATCTGTGAGGCTTAAGAATGTTCCTTACCATCTAAGCCTGTATGTTATATGTTTAAATACCTGAACATGGAACGTCTAGGTGAAGTCCCCTTTCTACTAGGCTTCTTAAGGAAACGTTCATATACTAGATTTTCTAAACCATCAGTCATTATTGCTGTTTCCTTTTCACCTATTTCTGAAGTGGAAACTATGTACTGGAGCCAGTATTTTCAATATTTAATCCACAAGCAGGAAAAATTGCTCTAGATTCCTCTGCTTTCACTTCTTAAGGCTGTGTCAGTCTTGTAAGACTTCATGATTAGCCGGTTCTCTACCTCGCCAACTATGTCCTTCTTCAATGCGCTGATTTATGGTGGGGTTTGGTTTTGGGGTTGTTTTTTTTCCCCCTTTCTCAGAAAAGACTGCCTCATCCTGAAAATATGAACTACCTTTCAGTTTTCCCAAATATGTTGCCTTTCATTTAACTGAAAAGAATTAATGCTGTGTGAACCTGAATGTATAATAGAGATATTTTGCTAGAATTTCTCTTTGTTATTCAACATGCCACAGAAGCTCAGATTATCTGCAGACTTCACCAGTAAGAGCTTTTTTTTATTTCCAGATAACTAGTAAAGATACTGACTAGGTCTAGGTCAAGAATAATCCTGTTGTGGCTCTTTTCAGGATTTGGATTACCAAATTATTTATTCTCCATCTGTAATAACTTTTTCTGATGTCTCACTTGCTAAGTGTTTAATGAATTTACTTTTTATAGTGAATATAGGAAAATATTTTTGAGGTCTACTTCAAAGATTCAATGATATTGGTCAAACAAGATTGAAACCTCATCAGACAATTAGTACTAGATTTGTGTGACATGACCTTTTTTATACAAAGCCACCTTGACTCTGTTAGGCTACTAACTTTTACCTCCTTCCTAATCACATTTCTTCCTATTCTACTCGTGACTTAGGTTGTGGGCCGTCAACCTAAATGAAATTTGTAGTGAGTTAGATTGTTCTGCTTAATTTTTTAGAGTACTCACAGAATGCTTGTGTTGCATCACATCTCTCTGAATTTCCTCCACCACTGCAAATTATTTTCAATACCAATACAACTGCAAGGATTTTAGTATTTATCAGTATAATTTATATGGTTGTATAAAATTGGGTATGTCTTTTTCATCTGGTAGGGATTTTGTTTCTTAAAACTTCTGTTTTCTGAAAATTACTTTTTTAACAGAGTTACAAAAACTGTATACTTACAGGAAGGCGGATGCTGTCTATATCTTCAGCAGAAATATTTGAAACTTGGGAAATGACTTTGTCTTTTACTTTCTTTTTTTTTTTTTAACAGATATTAAGGACAGAAACTTAAATAAGTCACACATTAAGGTTAGCCTTTTAAGCTTTTAAAAACTGGGATATGGAAAAGGTTACCTTCTTAGTGCAGTCTTTTATATTCTTGCTTTTCTTTGTAAGTATATGTCTTACCTTTAAGTGTGGTAAAATAGAAGATATGTCATAAAGTACACAGCATGGCTGAGATAATGTTGCTACAGGAAATGGTATTTCCTGACTTTCAAGTACTTGAAATTGTCACCTTCCCAACATATTTTCTTTATGTATGCAATTGCACTGTCATTTGTTCATTTTTCTATCTGTGAGCACTCAGTAATATGCTTGAACATGAGCAGATATTAGAAAAAATTGGACAGATATTAGATTTTTTTTTCACTGAAAGACTGGTTAGGCATTGGAATAAATTGCCAGGGAGGTGGTGGAGTCCCCATTTCTGGAACTGTTCCAGCAGCATCTGAATATGGGGCAGTAGGGGATATGGTTTTCAGGGTCCTTATGGTGGTGCTGGGGTTATGGTTGGACTAGATGATCTCAAAGATCTCTTCCAACCTTGATGATTCTGTGATGCTATGAACAAATGAGGGTACCTGCTTAAGAGAAAAGTCAGGAATTTTCTTCTACTTTTGGAGGTACCAGTTCCACACCAGGCTTTACTTGTACATTTCACCATTCTCTTTCAGAGGTTCCAGGTTTCTTGTGAAATAAAGGTTACCCAGACTTTTTCTTTTCCTTTTGTGCTGCTATCTGTCTGCTGAATGTCACATATAATTTTGATGCAAGAATATTACTACATTTTCACTTTCAAAGGTGGTCTTTTGTGAGGCTTTATTCTCACATAGCCATTTGCTGCAAGGAAAGCAAAAGCAAGGAGTTAGGTAGATACAAATGACTGTACTGAAATGAATTTATAAAGAGTTAAAAAAAGACTTGGATATACCAGCGTGACTCCAGCAGTGGGGCTGGAGCACTTATGTCATGGGGAATCATAAAACAGACCAGACTGGAAGGAACTTCCAAAGATTATCCTGTCCAAAGTTTTGTGAGAAAAAAGAGAGGCTGTGGGAGCTGGGCTTGGCAGATCTGGAGGAGATACAGGTTTGGAGACACTTCCTTACCATCTCCAGCTATCAAAACAGAGAAAAGGGAAGCTAAAGGAACAGAGACAAAGGACACATGCTTCAGGAAGGGAGTTTCCCACTGAGTATAAGGAACAGTCTATTTGTAGGAGACTAATGATAAAGACACACCATTACATATACAAGTCACCTGGAAAAGTCTCTATCAATCTGCTCTACCTTTGAAATCATCACTGTTTTGAGTAGGGTGCTGGACCAGATGACTCATAAGGGTCCCTTTTCATCTGTGTTATTCTGTGTTTCCAGAGTTGATAACCCAGTGGAGACCTGAATAGTTTGAAAGATCAGTCTGTTCAGCTGATGGGAGCTCACCCTTAGGGCAGCCCACACACAGGCCATGTTACATTTCATTTCAGGATTTGAGTGTATGGTAGGTAAGGAGAAGGCTCATTCTTTCTGAAAAAAGCCTCTTAGGCCTCTACCCTCATTTTTTTCATCTTGGTTATGACCCTCAACTTGTCTTTTGCTTTGTATCATACTTCAGTTCTACGTATATTTTTCTCTTAATTCCTTCTGTAGATGAATCACCTATTCAGTGACTCTAGCATTAGTCACATGTGTAAAATTTCTAGGACTTGAGTGAGCTTTTTCCCCCAGGATTCCTGTTGGCCTAAATCCAAAATGTCTTCACATCAGTAATTAGATTTTCATTTGTATCTGTACCTCACCGAATACATGGGACCCTCATCTTGAGAGTGATATTTCACTACATATGCCAAATAAAGGACAGGAATTAATACTAATGATCACTTTGTTTCAAACACTTAGACTTTACATCTACTACATATCCACATCACTTAGTTTTCTTTACATCTACTACATATCCACATCACTTAGTTTTCAAGATGACAACAATGTTAGCCCTTGATTTACTTCTAGCAGAATTTGATAATGCTCAATTAGCCTTTTGCTCTAATCAATTTTTGGTGCTCATCAGTATTGCCCTCTAATTTACCAGGAGTATCTTACAAGAAAATTCTAAGGAGTAGGGATATTCCAGCAGGTTTTTTTTCTTTCTGCAGCCCCTAGTTCATTTGAATCTAAAGGAAAATAAATCCATCTGTAATTAATTCTGCCAAGGATGTCAAGGAAAACTTCTTGTCAAGGAGGGCTTCTTGAAATACATCAATAACACAAGGAAAGCAAAGGATAATGTGGGCCTGTTACTAAATGAAGGGCAGACCCTCAAAACAGAGGACACAGAGAAGCCAGAGATACTGAATGCCTTCTTTGCATTGGTCTTCACTGGCCAGTCCAGCCCTCAGGAATCTCTGACCCAGGAGACCAGGATAAAGGAATGCTGGAGAGACTTTCCCTTGGTCAAGCAGGATTGGGATGGAGAACATCTAGGCAAGCTTGACAGACACAGATCCATGGGCCCTGATGGGATGGACTGATGAGTGCTGACAGAGCTGGAGGACACCATAGCGAGGTCACTCAGGATCATCTTTGAAAGGTTGTGGTGATCAAGAATGGTGCCTGAGGACTGGAAAAAAACAAATATCACCCAAGTCTTCAACAAAAGCAAGAAGGAGCACCCAGGGAACTACTGGCCCAGCAGTCCTACCTCAATCCCTGGAAAGGTGATGGAATGCCTCATTCTGGAGGCTATTTCTGTCCACATAGATGGCAAGAATGTGATCAGGAGTAATCAGCATGGCTTCACTAAAGGTAAATCATGCTTGACCAACCTGACTGCCTTCTGTGATGACAACTGCCTAGATGGATGAGGGGAAAGCAGTGGATATTGACTACCTTGACTTCAGCACGGCTTCTGACACTGTCTCTCACAACATCCTCATAGGCAAACTCAAGCAGTGTGGACTGCGTAAGTGGACAGTGAGGTGGATTGAGAACTGGCTGAATGACAGATCCCAGAGGGTTGTCATCAATGGCACAGGGTCTAGTCGGATGCCTGTCACTAGCACTCTCCCCCAAGGTTCAATACTGCACCCAGTATTGTTTAACTTACTCAATCACTGATTTGAATAAAGGTGCAGATGCCTCCTCAGCAAATTCACTGATGACACAAAGCTGGGAGGAGATACCAGTAGCCCAGAGTGCTGTGCACCCCTTCAAAAGGACCTCAACAGGTTGCAGAGATGGGTAGAAAAGAACCATCTGAAATTCAACAAAGACATAAGCATTAGGAAGAGCATTGCTAGCAGGTCAAGGGAGGTGATCTTGCCCCTCTCTCAGCTGAGTGAGACACATGTGGAGTGCTGTGTCCAGTTCTGGGCTCCTCAGTGCAAGAGGGACATGGAGCTCCTGGAGCAGGTCCAGTGGACAGCAACAAAAATTATTAAGTGACTGAAGCATCTCTTATACGAGGAAAGGCTGAGGAAACTGGGCCTATTCAACCTTGAGAAGAGATGACTGAGAGAGGACCTCATCAAGAATAAGGTATATAAGTACCTGAGGGAGGGATGTCACCAGATATCTCTCTTTTCCTCCATGCATATTTTGGAGGTTTCACAAAATCTCCAGACAACCTAATTAAATGCTCACATATTAACGACTGCTTTGGAAAACAGCATGAAAGATGGTATCAGTCAGCCTGATGGACCTGCCTGGCTTGTGCTTAAAATTAGTCATTTGGTAAAATCAGTCTTTCTATTTTGAGCACACTGTGTTACTTTCACAGATAACAGAAAGAGGTAAATACACAAAGGCTTCTGAAGAAGCTTTTGAGCAGCTCATTTACATGTCTGGACCAGACAGGCAGAGTCAGCTTTTATAGGCTACCTCCTTCCAGACAGAGGTAATCACAAACAAAAGCAAAAACCTCAACAAACATTGAGCCACTCTGTGTCTGGTCATCACCAGAGCTACTAATTTCCCAGCTGCTGCAAATGCCATCTTTCTCAATAAAGTATTTATTTAGAAAGCCAGAACACTCTCTTATTTTATTGCTGTTTCCCTGCATATTTTGCGCTGTCATACAAACTACCATTTTTACTTCAGTTTCCCTCAAAAAACATGTGATAAAATACATCTACTTAATTCTAAACCAAGCTCTAGGTGTGAGGGGTTTTTTCTGCTTTAGTTTTTATTTTGCAAATTGCCAGCAATGTAAGAAACATTATGGCTTAAACAGCAGACGTAAGACAGCCTTGTAGAAGTTAGAAATAACCTTTCTTGATCAGTAAACTCAGTAACATGGATTTAGCATATCTCAGTCATCATTCATTTAAAGTAATTTGTAGGGTCACTTCTCTAACAATTAAAAAAATAATATTTAAATCCTATTAAAAATTTGGATTTTATTAATTTCAATGTACATTTTAATCTATTTTCATAGCTCTAATTAAATACAATGCATCAAGATACTGCTTTTATTTACCCATTTTAGTAGTATTAATGTCAGTTCTCTCTATATCACTAGTACACTTCTGAAATTTGTGCTTAATAGAAACATAAACATTTTTATTTTGAACACTATCTTTTGAAATATTCATTATAGACCTGCTGGCTAATTCAAATTCTTTTTATATTGATATCATCTGAAAAGTTTTGTTCCTTATAATTAAAATATCTATTTATAATTAATAATTAAGACCCAATTTACTTTTCTTTTTAATTAATATTAATTATTTTCATTTATTTTAATGTTTAAAATATTTCTTTCCCCTAATATCTCTTGCATTTAATAATTGACTTTAAAGTATTTTGGAAAGCAGCTTAGTGACTACCTCTACCAGTTCCTTCAGGACCCTGGGCTGCCTCTGTTGGGTGCCATGGTCAGGTGTCTCAGATTGTCACAAATCTGATTTTTTCATATTAGGCATGGGACTTCATTCCCCTAGTCCCTGCCTTGAGATTCAGGGCCTTGAAAGACATGGGAAGGCCAATCACCAGTGAAAACTGGGGAAAAAGGTTGTCAGCCCTCTCCATGTCAATTGTCATCAGTTTTCCTGTCTCATTTACCAGCGGAGTAGAATTTTTTTTGTTCTCCTTTTGTGACTAAGATACTTAAGAAGTCCTTGTTATTATTCATCACAAAGCTCAACAAATTTATCTCTAGCTGTGCCTTAGCTTTTCTGATCCCATCCCTATAGTCCTGAGCGACATCCCTACGTTCTTCCCAAGACCTGTGTACCTCCTTCCATTGTGTATGCATTTCCCTTGTATTTCAGTTTGACCAGGAGGACCTTACTCAGGCATGCTGATGTCCTGCCTTCCTTGAATGATTTCTTGCAAATAGGAAGTTAGAACTCTTGTGCTCTAAGAAAAACACCTTTAAATAGCTGATAACTATCTTCTGTTTCTTCATTCCTTGAGGGCAGTTTCCTGAGGGCTCCCTGCTGCTAGTCCCTTAAAGAACCAAGTTTGCTCTTGGAAGTTTTAAGATCTTGACTTTACCTTTTGTCTGTCCTGTATCCCTTCAGATCATGATTTTCACCAGGGCATGGTCACTGCAACTCAGGCTACCATGAGCAGGGACTTCTCCTTTAAGTTCCTCTGAGCTGGTGAGCAACAGATCCAGCAAAACAACTCCTCTCATTGGGCTTTTCTGGATTAGGTTATCCTCAGTGCACTCCAAGAGACTCCTGCTGCTTGCAGCTTTCTGTGATACTTTTCCATCAGGTGTCAGGTACTGGACCTAGTATGAAATCATGATGTTAAATTCTGCAGCAAGTCACATTAGAGTAAAAGAAAGTTTCCCATCTAAAATTGTTCCCATCTAAACTCAAAGAGATGAGCACCTCTCAACCATATATTGTCAGCTATTCCAGTTTAGTACCTGACATTCAAATTGCAGTAACACTAATACTTATACATGACGGCAAAGATCAAGAGAGGAGAGATACATTCAAGAGTTGCTCAATTGCCCCTGTAAAAATAGTCAAAAATAATTACTAATATTGTCAACAACCCTTCCAGAACTAAGGAAATATATTGTCTTTCTGTGACCTTGGCAATATTCACCATGAGTCCAGAAAGACTTAATATGTCTGTGACAACATCAGCTCCAGTGTGAATTAGGTTATTAGTCTCCTTGATTTGTATCATTACCAACAGTTTACAAAGCCTGTGTCTTTTAAGATGGTTGATTAAGAAATATTTTTAACATTTTGCAGTTGAATCACAGCAAACCCAATTGCTGTTGTCTTATCTCACATTTTTTAATGAAAAGTGATGCAATCATCACTTCAGTGATTTACACCTGAATCAGAGTACTGAATTACTCTACCTGAATGATATGCTTCATCTTCAGCATTCTTTTCTACAAATTCATTAACATCACTGTGTCTGAAAGCATCCATAAAACACATGTGCATCCCTGTACATCTGTGCACAGGTCATAACTCCAGAAATATGAATATCAGCTCTTTCCAACTGTCCCATCCACGTGTAAGCCCTTTCCTTCGGATTTAGAATAACGTCAACCAGAGATGTCAAATGCTGAGATGTTTGACTCACTGAAATATAAACATCTCTTCTGGAAAAAAGCTAACAGTAAAAAATCATAATCATTAGCTTATTAAGGTTAGTCAAGATGTTGTCAGGGAATGTTCTTGTTCCTAAAGGAAATGCTGTGTTTGCATGTATATCCCTTGTCAAAGATGTCATAGTCTCTAAAGAGAGAAGCTGGCCTCTGAATGAGAAATAATGACTCAAATATAAACTTCTTCTGGGCCTTTAAGCACTTTTAAGTTAATAAATACAAGGATTCCAATGTAAAATCTACTACTTAGAAAGTCCATTTAAAAAGAAGCTTCTGATGAGGCCATGTAAATTTGTAGTGTTGGGTTTGGGGTTTTTTTCCTTTTAAATTCTTCTTCTTCTAGCTTCTGGAGGAAAAGTATTGCCTTCTAGTAAGTCCTGCAGAGGTTAATATATTCAGCTTGAAAAAACTAAAAAAGCATAGTAACATTTGACACATAAAAGGATGGAGGAGCACATTAAGGGAATGCAAAGAACTGGCAGCTGAAAGGCAAGAGTTGCATAATATTACCAAAGTAATGAGAAGTGTGCTACATATTAATAATATGTGACCTTTTTATCTTGATTATTTAAAAATCGTGTTATTTTAAAAATGAATAAACAAATGCCTTGTTTATCCTTACATAAAGCCATAGTTTTACTTGATGGACTGTATACAGTCATTTCTGTATTGATAAAGCGGAATGCAGCTGTACAGATCATTGTAGTATTTATCACATCAATCTGTTCCTCTCATTTTTTAGAAAAATTGCACATCAGGTCAATCATCTCTTAAGCTAAAGCCTTAGCTGAAACAAGGGTATGCGTGTATTCATTTATACATAATGAAATTTTAAATTCCTAGAAGACAAATATGATTAAAATTAAAAAAGAAATAAAAGAGAAAAGCCCTACAAGTAAGATTGCATTTAAGTTTGCTATATACTTTAATGAGACACAATTTCTTATTTAAAGTTGTAAAGATTTAATTAATTTTTTATTAACCCTATCATTAATAACCATAACGGCAACTTCAGATGATTTATATTAAAAAAAAACAGAGGCAGCAGTTGAAAGTGTGAAATAAAGAAAAGTGGTCTGCAACCTCTCCATTTAATTTCTCTACTATTATTAATTATTTATCAGATGCTAAAACCTCTGGGTCAATTCAATATAAGTAATTTATGTTATAAAATAAGTGCTGACAATCAGCTAACCTAATATAACCTAAATGACTCAGCTTATTATGAGATAATTTATCACCTTTCCAGTGAGAGCTGAGCTGTCCCAGGAAGCCACAGCTCAAACTTGGGAGTTCCTCTGTGTGTCACACAGATGAAAGCCCAAGCTGCTTGGGAGCCCCATGAGACTGCAAAGAGCAGTTTCTGTGCTCCAGCTGTGCCAGGCACACAGCAGAGGACACTGTCCAGGTTCTCTGTCCCTGCCAGGGACTCAACGTCCAGAGGTACAGGAAGAGCAAGGCTGCTCGGGCAGGGAGAGCTAACTGCTAAGGCCATTCGGCACTGTAGACTGACATGTTACATGGAGAGCTTTACCAGCAAGTCTGGCAAATTCTGCTTATTGAGGAAACTGTAATTATGCTACCCAAATTCATTAAGAAACTCCCATTGGCTTCCTCATCTCCAGTTTCTCATTTGCCAAATTGAGAGACAAAACTATCTCCCTCTAGTTGCAATAAATGCCCTGTAAAGCATCAAAGTTATTGGTTTTTATAAAGGATATAATTTATACTGCCACAATGGCAAATAAAACAGTTAAAAGTGTGGTACATCATTAAACATTCCAGAGTCTTAAACAGCTATTACAAGTAACCCAAACAAACAGATCTCTCTTCCCCCACAGATCTATAAGTTTGGTTACTTGAATCGAAGAAGAGGAAAATGGCCCCATACTGATCATTTGGCAAGATGAGGTTTTTTTCTGGAAGACTAGCAATCGGATACCTCAATTCAAAGTAAAATCATGATTGAAGGATGTAGTTGTCAGGAAATATCATGCTGTGATAAAGCAAAAGGCATATGGGATGTGTAACAGCTAAGGATAGACAGCACATGTGCAAGTCATGCCAATAATCCTTTTTCTTACCCCCCTATTTATTATTATTTCTATAGCTGCAGCTACTGTTTGCATTCCAGTTGATTCTACTGGCTCCAGCTAAAGTTGGGCCTCCATTGTAATAGACACTCTGCAGATCCAGCAGCTCTCATCTTATCCTGCAACACTTTCAACTGTATAGAGAAGATAGTCAAAGAGTGTGATAAAGGACTGTCTTGGTTTGAAAGAC
>VZTE01004542.1:1097-19405 GCA_013397775.1 Eulacestoma nigropectus
TCCCACCCCAAATCCCGACCCAAATCCCGTCCCCCATCCCGCCCCAAATCCCGCCCCAAATCCCGACCCAAATCCCGACCCAAATCCCGCCCCCTGGAGCAGGACCGGGGGTTCACAGCACGGGGGTCCCGCGGGGGCTCCGAGCGCCGACACCCCCAAATGCTGGGCTGGGCTGGGCTGGGCTTCCCTCCCGCTGCCTTTGGGAGGAAAGCCCCAAATCTCAGCCCAGACCTTCTGGAAATGAGGGAAGGTTTGGGACGCTGCAGGATCCGGGACAAAGCCGCTTTTCCCGAGGCTCCCCGAGTTTCCCCGTCTGTCCCTGCAGTGCCGGGGGGGGAACAGGCTCCCGGGGGTCCCGGTGCCCCTACTTTGCACTGACCCGGGGCCTCCAGTGCTTTGCCGAAGCCGTTGGATCCTTCCCGGCTCTTTTTTTGGACGGAGGTTCGGTGTCTGGTTTGATATCGACCTTTTTTTGTTGTGTTCAAAGGAGGCTCGGACACCTCTCCGTGGAGCAGTCGGGGTCTCCACGGTTCTCCAGGTGTTCTCTCACCCTCTGGAATATCCCACAGTGATCCCGTGCCCTTCGCCCCTGGGATGGCTCAGGAGGCTGCAGGGGTTTGGGGGGTCCCTGCCCTGGGCTGCACGTCCCGGGAGAGGGGACGGGAGAGGGGACAGGAGGAATTGTCACATGAGGCACGGGGGAAGCGTGGGAGGAAGGAGAAGTGGTGTCACGAGGTGGGAGAAGCTCCTGACTGAGGGATGGGTCATTAATGAGCAAGCGGGGCTAACGAGGGGCTGGGGTTGGGACGGGAAGGTGGCACAGGGAGGGGGTGACACGGGGCTGCGGAGGGGCTGTGGCAGGGTTGGGACGTGCCTTGGCACAGCCCCTGGGAATGTTTCGGTGGCCAGTGTCCTGCTGGAACTGGGCTGGCGTGGTTTTGGGGTGGTGGCACTGGGCCCTGGTGACACTGGGCTGCTGGTGGCACTGGGCTGCTGGTGGCACTGGGCCGTGGTGGCACTGGGCTGACGGGGTTTTGCTGGGTGTTGGTGCTGGATATCGGATCAGGATTTCACCACCCGCCTCTGCTCCGTGTTTGCTTCCTGCTGGGATCCGCGGGATGTGGCGTCACCCTCGTCCCTGCAGCCCCCGTCACCTCCTAATCCCCAAACCAGGCGGTTTCCCCTGCAAAAATCCTTCCCCAGAGTCTCAAAATCCCCTTTTTTCAAAAGGAAGGGTCCCTGGACTGTCCCTTGGATTGTGGTCTGTCACACGGGGTGTCCCGGGCTGTGATCTGTCACCCAGGATGTCCCCTGAGCTGTGATCTATCACCCAGGGTATCCCCCAGGCTGTGATCTGTCTCTTGGAGTGTCCCCTGAGCTGTGATCTATCACCCAGGGTATCCCCCAGGCTGTGATCTGTCTCTTGGGGTGTCCCCTGAGCTGTGATCTGTCACCCAGAGTGGCCCCCCAGCAGCGTTTGTCCCTCTCTGGAGTGGAATCCTGGAATAATTTAGGCTGGAAATGCCCTCCAAGATCACCAAGCCCAACCCTTAACCCAGCCCAGCCATGTCACCCCTAACCCGTGTCCCCAAGTGCCACATCCAAACATTTTTTTGGCCATTCCAGGGATGGCGACTCCACCGTTCCCTGGACAGCCCCTTCCAATGCCTGACTGTCCTTTTGGTGAATAAATCCCCCCTGATGTCCGCCCTGACCCTCCCCGGGCACAGCTTGAGGCCATTCCCTCTCATCCCATCCCTCGTTCCCTGGGAGCAGAGCCCGATCCCCACCCCAACCCCCTCCCTCCCGGCCCCTGGGCTGCCGGAGCGGGATGCGGAGGATGCTGGAATGCATAATGGAGCACCGGGGCGCTCAATAATTCATCCGTCACCCAGGAACAGCCACGTTTCTCCACATCCAGCCCCTGCTCCGAGCTCTCAGCTGCCGGAGGGAGCAGCTCCAGTGGAAGGGGATGGGAGAGGGGGGGAGGTTTGGCTGGGATTCCAACATTCCTGCTCTGCCCTGCACGGTTCTCCCTTGGGAATTGGATGGTTCGGGAGGGGTGTGTGTCCAAAACAGCCTAAACCTCCTTGGGAAGGCTGGGATTAAGGATGGGTGAGCTGCACCGGGGTGCTCTGGTGCCGCGTCCCAACACCGCACTGCGACCCCGCTCGGCATCCCGGGATCGGGTCCCTGGAGCCTCTCCGGGTGATTTTAAAGCGCTGTGAAAGTTGGGGAGGGGCTGCCTAAGTGCAAAGTGCTGTCGGAGGGGAGGAGGAGGCGGCGGCGGCCCCGGCGTGGGGGGATTTATTATTTATCCCTCACAGATGTCCTGAACTTTTGTCACTTCGAGCCGGGCCCGGCGCGCGGAGCAGCTGATCCGAAGTGACAAGGATTCCAGCTCTTTCCCGAGCGCCTCCGAGGGGGACTAACGGGGACTTGACAGGAGTCCGGCTTTGTTCCCTCTCCAGCCCCGGCGCTCCCGGGGGTGGGAGGCAAAAACCGCTGGCTCAGGGATCCAAACTGCCCCAAATCGCCCCGAATCGGGCTGTGCTCGGCTCCTGCAGGTGCTCCTGGAGCACGCCTGGCTTCACATTCCTTGGGGATTTCTGCTTCCCACGGATCTGGGCACAAGCTCGTGACCTTTTTCCCTGGACACTGCAGCCTCCTGGGTGTCACGAGTGGGATCTGTGGCGGACAAACCGCGCCGGGATCCCGGCGGCTGCGGAACTGCCAGGACAGGAGCTCGCACCACAGACAGTCCAGGGTTTTTTTTTTGGGAGGCGAAACATCCTTGAGCAGGAGGATTTAGCAGGGAAGGAGTTTGTGGCTGTGCCGTTGCCATGGGTGACTCGGAGGTGGCGGGGCCGGGGCTGACAGATCCCTGGCCCGACCTGTTTTGGGATCCTCGTTCCGTGTTTGTCTCCGGCGTGCGCTCCCGTCACGCTCCCTTCCCACAGGGGCCTCCTTGTGCTGCGCTGACGGAGAGGAAAAATCTCAATACAATGGTTGGCACAGCTGCAGGAAAACAGCCCCGGCCTTCCAGCGCCTCACTCGTGCCGGGATCGTGTGCCCGGCACTGCCAGGCGGGGCCGGGACACAGAGCAGCCCCTTCCCTGCTCCCTCCCTGCCCCTGGACACGGAGCAGCTCCGTCTCTGCTCCCTCCCTGCCCCTGGACACGGAGCAGCTCCGTCTCTGCTCCCTCCCTGCCCCTGGACTCGGAGCAGCTCCGTCTCTGCAGCCTCCCTGCCCCTGGACACGGAGCAGCTCCTTCCCTGCTCCCTCCCTGCCCCTGGACACAGAGCAGCTCCGTCTCTGCTCCCTCCCTGCCCCTGGACACGGAGCAGCCCCTTCCCTGCAGTCTCCCTGTTGCTCTGCCTGGCCCAGTTGGGCATCAAACCCTGTCCTGGCTGTGCAGGTTGGGATCTGTGCCCAGTGGGATGATTGGCTCCCAAGGCTTTGCCTTCCCTGCAGAGGTGAGGGTGGGGTGGCTTTGTGATTCCAGGGAGTGCTCCCAAAACATCCTCAGACCCCTTTTCCTGCTTCCACAGCATCTCCATGGGGTTTGGGGCCCCTTTTCCTTCTTCCACAGCATCTCCATGGGGTTTGGAGCCCCTTTTCCTACTGGCATTAAAGCTCATTTTGTTCCAACCCTCTGCCATAGGCACCTTCCACTATCCCAGGTTGTTCCAAGCCCTGTCCAACCTGGCCTTGGACACTTTCAGGGATGGGGCAGCCACAGCTTCTCTGGGCACCCTCAATGCCAGGGCCTCCCCACCCTCACAGGGAGGAATTTCTCCCTGGGATCTGCTTTGCTCCTGGGATTATTTGCCGTCGGAGGGGGACGGGAGCAGGGGTGTGGCGAGGCCTGAGGGTCCCCTCGTGTGTCCCCGCAGGTGACGCTGCCGTGGCCGATGTCCCCGGAGCCGATCCCGGAGGATGAGCAAGCCCACGGACCTGCAGCACGACCTGGAACGCAGCCTCCCGGCCATCGCCTCCATCAGCTCCTCCTTCTCCCAGAGCCAGGGCTTCTCCCCGTACTTTTTCTCCCCGGAGAAGAGAAAAGCCATCTCGGATGTGAGGAGGACCTTCTGCCTCTTCGTCACCTTCGACCTGCTCTTCATCTCCCTGTTGTGGATCATCGAGCTGAATGTGAGTTGGAGGAAGCAAACCCGGGAATCTTTGCCCTTTTTAAGCTCAGTTCCCTCTGTTAATTGCTCTGTTCCAGCACTCCTGGGACAGATCTTTGTTTGCTGTTCCCAGCGCTGGCCAAGGAGCCGCTGTTCTTTAGTGTAAACTAAAGTCCAGCTCGTTTCCTGCCCCGGGGCTTTGTCGGGGCTGTCCAGGGCTGTTAACACCGTCCCTTTGTTGTGCTGTAAGATCCAGGGCCTCTGGAATCACCAACTTGAGCCAAATTTCCCTCCTGCTCCCCTGGCCTGACGCAAAGCTGCTCCCTGGGTTTGCTGACGTCGTGTTCTCAGAGCATCAGAGGAGCAGGGGAGGATCCTCCAGGGGCTTTGATCCCAAAATTCTGCTGCTAATCTCAGCTTTGGGAAGCTGGAGGTGCTGCTCCACCTCCCAAGGGATTGTTGAGGGGGATGTGAGTGGTTTGGTTCTCTCCAAAGCGACTCACAAGCTGCTGCGTTTGCTCTGTGTTGCAATAACAAGGAAAATCCAGTTCATTTACCTCAGTCCCACCAAGTCCAAATCCCTCCCTGGGCTATATTTTGTTTTTATTTTCCCTGAACTGGCCCTGGCCGGTTTCAGGTACTCCATGTCCTCCCCTGGAACACCCGGAGCAGAGATGAACAGATAGACCCTGAGCTCTGGCCTGGATTTATCAGCACTGGATCCTGCTGCTCCCTTAGCAGCTCTTATCTCTGCCCTTCTTATCTCTGGGTGTCTGCACTTAGCAGACTGTCCGGGCCAGCAGCTCCTCACCCTGCCCGAGCCCCCTGCCCCCCACCCCCCCTTAGGAAAAACCATCTCCCAGCCAGCATTCCAGCGATGCCGATGGTGTCCTGCCCGCCCAGCTTGGACCCCGGCCCCCTGCCCTTGTCCCAGTCCTCTCTCACGGAGGGGCACTGCCCTGCCCGCAAAACGCGGAATTCCAGCCCCCCCCCCGGGAAGGGGAGATAATCCTGGCACGGTCACCAGGGTGATGCTGAGCGTGGGTCGTGCAGGTAGCCATTAATGAGTGACTAAGTGCTGATATTTGGGCCCCGAGCCGAGATGCTGCATATTTAAAGCCATTAGAGCAGCTTATTTGCCTGGTTATGAAGAGCAACGGTTTGAGATCATGACTAATGCCTTTTTTTTTTTTTCTTCCTTTTTTTTTTTTTTTTTTTTTTTTTTTTTTTTTAATCCAACTGTTTCCTTCGCTGCGAGATAAGCAGAGCAAATTGCCCCTCGTTAAAAGCAAACCCGTGATTGTGCAGGCTGGGTGCTCTCAGAGCCAGGGAGATGCCTCAGGTTGTTCATCTGCCTGGTGCACAGCCTGTGTTTAAGCTGAAAACACCCCCCAAAATCCATGACCCAAAGCTTTTCCTGTGTCTCGTCCTTCCTGCAGCACCCCATGGAGTCGGGGTGTGGGGATGAGGCTCTTGGTGGCCACTCAGCAAAGCTGGCCCAAGTCCCATGACCACAGGTCAGCTGGAAGCACAGCCCAGCTTTGCCCCCCTCTTTTTTGCCCTTTTGTTTTATGTTAAGCCCCATCCCAGACCCGGAGGGACCCCTTCCCAATCCCAGTGGCTGCCTGTGCTGCCCTTGGAGTGCCAGGACACCCCTGGCTGCCGGGGACTGACGTCCACCAACTCATTCCTCACAGCCCATCCAACAGAAAACCCCCCCCAAAATCCATCACCCAAAGCTTTCCCTGCGTCTCCTCCTCCCTGCAGCACCCCATGGAGCCAGGGGTGGGGGAAGAAGCTCTCAGTGGCCACTCAGCAAAGCTGGCCCAAGTCCCATGACCACAGGTCAGCTGGAAGCACAGCCCAGCTTCACCCCCCTCTTTTTGCCTCCCTCTCCCTGGATTTTAAGGCACAGCTTTGACCCAGAGGGATCCTTTCCCAGTGGCTGCCCTTGGAGTGCCAGGACACCCCGGCTGCCAAGGACTGGCCCGAGATCCACCAGCTCATTCCTCACAGCCCATCCAACAGCTGCCGGCTCCGCCAGCTCCCGGCCAGCTGGGCCCCGTCCAAACCCATAGCCTAAAGGTGAAGCATTTGTTCCAGTTACCTGAGCCCTCCACTTCCTCACAGACAGCCATTCCAGGCTCCCAGGATTTATGGTGTCCGAAGGACCGGGGCTGTCAGACCCTGGATTATCTCGGGATGAGCTTTTTCCACACTCCTGTAAATCCCAGAGGGTGTTTTTGCCTCTTTCAGATTCCCTTGCAGCCCGTGGCTGTGCATCCCCCTCTCCTCCCTCTTCCCCTTTGCCAGCACGTTTGAACCTGCTGGTTCCCTTCTTCCATCAGATTTCCTGGAGCACTGCTGTGAGCCGTGGGAAGCCGGCTGGAGGGAGAAGGGACCCCTCAGTGCTTTGCATGAGGAGGATCCTTAAATCCTCCCCAGGTGCTCAGTGACCCCGAGAACCCCTGCGGGAAGATGTTCAGTGCGTTAGTGACGCTTCCCAAGAAACATTTTTCCTGTGGTTTTCCGTTTTTTCCCTGTCTCCTCCCATTCCTCTGAAATCTGGGACCTGGGCGAGGTGGGCAGCAGTGGGAGGTGACCATCCAGGGGCTCCAGGCTGTGAGGAACTGGTGGCCGAGGATTTGGGTGTTGGAAATCAGCACCTCGAGGTGTTTAATGTCCTTCCTGCCTCACCCGCGCTCCTCGGTGTGAATCCCGGGGGGAAACGTGGTGTGAATCCAGGCAGGAAATGTGCCATGGGATCCTCCCTGGTCCTGTGCTGGCAGAGGAGCCCACGCCGGGCCTGTGGGACCATTTTTATTCCAGGTGCATTCCCTGACCTGGCCACAACTCCAGGCACTGCTTGGCTCCTTCTCCCGTTAGTTTCTTATCAGTGCACTCAACAGCTTCCTGCTTCCCTGTCTCCCTCAGACCAAGGAGGGCATCAAGGAGAACCTGAAGGATGAAATCATCAACTACAAATTCAAGACCTCGTTCTTTGATATCTTTGTGAGTATCTCAACCTCCTGCAGGGCTCTGGAGCTCGGCGGGGCCGGGAGGGTCTGGGGCCTCCCTTTGCCCACCTCGGTGAATCCCTCCTGGTGCAGCCTTGACCCGTCAGTTCCCCGGGAGCTGGCGCCTGTCCCTGCCCTCCCGGCACCTGGCAGAGGGACAAGGGCAGTGACTGGTGTCGCTGGGTGTTTGTTCTTGCAGCTCTTGGCTCTGTTTCGCTTTGTTGTGCTGCTCTTGGGCTACGCCGTCGTCCGCCTGCGCCACTGGTGGGTCATCGCGGTAAGGAGGCGCTCCGAGCTTTCCCGTGGGGAGTTTTCCCTCTCCTCCTGGACTTCTCAGGGATCTGAGCTCCGTCCCTTTATTTTTCAGGTCACTACACTGGTATCCAGTGCCTTCCTGATTGTGAAGGTCATCCTCTCCGAGGTTGGTTTCCCTGGGCTCGCAGGGAGTTGCTTTGTGATTTCTCATTGCTGTTTTATTCCCTGTCTGGGTCATTCCCTGTGCTTCCATTCTGCTTCTTTCCACACAGCTTCTGACCAAAGGGGCTTTTGGGTATTTACTTCCCATCGTCTCCTTTGTCATTGCTTGGCTGGAGACCTGGTTCCTGGATTTTAAAGTCCTAACTCAGGAAGCAGAAGAGGAACGATGTGAGTATTTTTGCTTCTCTCTGGTAGGAGTCGGACAAAACCAACCAGGCCTGGGTTTGCTGCTGCTCTGGCATTTCTGGAAAAGGGATCTCCAGGCTGGCTGGGATGGGAAGTGCCTGACTCAGTTCTGTTTTGGTCAACAAGTCCCTTCAGGGGAAGAAAATACCAGATTATAAAAAGCATCTTTTAATTGAGAGGAGAAAAATGTGCCAGATTTCCCAATGCCTGGATCCTGCAGCCAGACGTGCTGGAGACAGAGCTCACCTCTGCATGGGGGAGAGTGTTTGGAAACAGTGAGGCAAATACCAGGCAGAGGGTTGGACTCCCTGTCCCTGATATCTGTGTTTGGATCTGGCTGGAGCCCTTTCCAGGAGGGCTGCTGGAGTCCCAGACACATTATGTGGCACGGGGTGAGTTATGGGGTGTGAAATTCTGCGGCCTGTGGTCTCTGAGGTCACACTGAGCAGGGACTGAGGCTGACCTAATGCTTCACACATCACCCTGTAACTCCCAGGGTCCTTCTAGGGAGCGGGTGCTCGGCCTGGCCTGGAATAGCTGCCCGTTCCTGCAGCAGCACGAGGAGTTTGTCCCTCTCCCAGGAATCACTGGCTGGGAAGTGGCACTAAACGAAAAGGGGGCATTTGTCAGGCGGGGCTCAGTCAGAAATGCTCTGACTGGAAAGCACCAGAGGATGTTTGGGTCTTGCAAGGAGGCTTTAAGATGAAAAATGATCAAGTGTTTAATGCCTCTATTGGATTAGGCTCAGGTTCCAAATTGCTTCCAGGGGAAGCTCTTATTTAATTAGATGCTTAATCGCCTTTGGATTATTTGACAGGCAGAAGAGCCCATTGATCTCTGGGGCAGATAAAACGTCTCAGACAAAAGATGAGGCAATAGGAGCTGAGGCTGGCTGGTGTCAGTGGGAAAAGATACGGGAAAACGTGGGAAACAAGAGGATGTTTGGACAGGGCTGGGGTCCCAGAACTTGCCAGGTGTTAAATCCTCGTGCTCCCGTTCCCAGGGTTCCTGGCAGCCCAGGCTGCAGCCTCGAGGCCACTGCTGTACCCCCGAGCCCTCTCCGAGGGACAGTTCTACTCCCCACCCGAGTCCTTCGCAGGTAAGATCACCTGGGCCATCACCTCGCTTCCCGTGCTCATCCCACCGTGGAATTCCTCACCTCCATCACCTCTTCCCTGAGCTCTGCCTCGTTATCCCAACCCTTGGCACAGCCTCCAGGAGCTGACACTGCAAAACAAGGTCCCCTCTCCCCTCTCCGTGCCTGCACCTGGGCAGGGGTGGCACTGCCACGCTCTCCCCATGGCACCTTTTTACCGGAGCCGCCCTCGGCCCCGCAAGCCTGGCAGCAGCTCCGTGGGGAACTGGAGCCTTGTGTGGGCTTGGGATTCAATGCTCTGAGCTGTGTGCTTGGAAAAGGCTGCCCTGGGGCTGAGGGCACGGGGGTGGGTGGGCACAGGTGGGCGAGGATGAGGGCTGGTGGCACGTCACTGCCCTGTGCCGGCACTGGAGAGCTCCTGGAATGGGAGTGGGGACATCTCAGCTGGGTTGTCCTGGTGTAGCTGAAACCTGGGATGAGCTCAGCTCTCCAGAGCAGTTGTCCCAGTGTGGCTGACACAGGGATGAGCTCAGCCCTCTGGAATAGTTGTCCCAGTGTAGCTGACACCCAGGATGAGCCCGGTTTCCCAGAGCAGTTGTTCTGGTGTAGCTGACACCTGGGACAAGCCCAGCCCTCTTGGAACACTGTTCCTGGTGTAGCTGACACCCAAAATGAGCCCAGCTATCTGGAATAGTTGTTCCAGTGTAGCTGACACCCAGGATGAGCTCAGCCCTCTGGAACAGCTGACACCCACGATGAGCCCAGTTCTCCAGAGCAGTTGTTCCAGTGTAGCTGACACCTGGGGTGAGCTCAGCCCTCTGGGACACTGTTCCTGGTGTAGCTGACACCCGGGATGAGCCCAGCCCTCTGGAACACTGTTCCTGGTGTAGCTGACACCCAGGATGAGCTCAGCCCTCTGGGACACTGTTCCTGGTGTAGCTGACACCTGGGATGAGCTCAGCCCTCTGGAACACTGTTCCTGGTGTAGCTGACACCCGGGATGAGCTCAGCCCTCTGGGACACTGTTCCTGGTGTAGCTGACACCCACAATGAGCTCAGCCCTCTGGAGCACTGTTCCTGGTGTAGCTGACACCCGGGATGAGCTCAGCCCTCCGGAGAGCCGAGCGGGTGTTCAGGGAGACAGGGCTGGAGTCATCCTTAGTGCCAGCCCTTCCCGTTGGATAAAGGACAGGGATCGGACACTGTCCCCCACGAGAAGGGAGGGAGGTGGTACCAGTGGGGTGTTCATTAACTGTGAGTTAATTACTGCTTCCCCGTAGGGTCAGACAACGAGTCGGATGAGGAAGGTGTGGGGAGGAAGGCCTTGACAACTCAGGTAAACAGGGGCTGACCCTGCCCTCAGCTCCAGGCTGGTCCGGGGCTGGGGGAGTCTCCCCAGTCCTGTGGTCCCATCAGGTTCTGCTGCCCCCCATTCCAGCTCTGGGGACGTGTGGCTGAGCCCACTCTGTGCCACGGTGGCATCATGGCCACTGCAGGAGGGGTCGTCTGAGCCCCCCCAACTCTATCCCACTTCCCCAGGGCTGTGTGCTCTTCCCTGCAGCATCCCACAGGGATGTGTTCTGGCTCTGCTCCTGCCTGTCCCTCTCCCTTCCCACTTCCATCCCTGGTCCTTTGGTCACATTCTGGGGTGGCCATCACCTCACCTGTCCCCGCGGCTTGAGAGGTGGCCCTTGACCTCCCCAAAACCTGGCTGGGCACAGGCTTTGTGCCCTTTTCCAAGTGATCCTGCTGCTGTTCAGCTCCGGTTCTGGCTCCTCCAGGAAGGAAGCTGCACATCCCAGAGCCCTTTGCCTGCTGGAAACCCTCCTGCTAAGGCGGGAGCCGCCGGGAGCAGCTGGTGTGTGGATCCCAGCCAGGGCGGGGAGCGTGACTTGGAGCTCCAAAATGAGGCCTCTGTGACCCAAATTAAGAGATTTCTGATCCCCTTTCCCTCTGCCAGCCCGGGGAGGGGGGGAGCAGCCTCACACACACTCCTCGAGCTTCCTGCACGCCCAGCTAATGAAATCCTCCCTCCTTTCCCAGGAAAAGGAGTATGTCCGACAAGGCAAAGAGGCCATGGAGGTTGTGGACCAAATCCTCGCCCAGGAGGAAAACTGGAAGTTCGAGAAAAACAATGCAAGTGTGGTTTTTCCTCCCCAGCTGGCAGAGGGCATGGATGGCTTAGCAAAAACCGGGACAAACGAGGCTTTGGAAACCTCCTTGCGCCATGAAAAATTAACAAGCGTTACAATTACCTGATTGAATTAGGAATCTATTCCAGTTCAGTTAAATGTAAAATCCCCTCTTATTTAATTAGACGTTTAATTGCCTTGCAGTTTGACAGGAAAGGGCCCTTCCCTCCTCCCTCTGTCCGGAGGGTGGGCTGAGGTGGCCAGCTCACCTTTGGGATGCAGAGCCATGGGAAGGAGCAGGGGAATGCTGATCCCACAGCTCCAGCCTTGCCCTTGCTCCACGGCCCAGTGCCTTTGAGCCTGCTGGGGGCCCAGACTGGGGTCTTGGCCCACGTGGCCACAGGAGAGTGTGGGGCACAAACTGCTCTTCCCACCCCCAAAGCCACTGGTGCCTCCCTCCCCCAGCACCTGGAACCTGCTGGATCCTGGGGTGTAAATTTGGGATGTGGCTCTGCCCACTCCAGAGTTTTCTGGGGTGCCCAGAGCTCTTTTCTCTCTCTGGAGAGCAGAGAGAAAGAGGAGGGGTTCGCCCCCCAAACCCAACCTTGTTTCACGAGGTTGAAACACGGCTGGGGGGTGCGAATCCTGCAAACTGCTGTCTCATCTGGTGTTTCAAATTCCCCTGTCAAGTGATCCTTTGTCTGATGCCAAACTAGCTGGGCAGATTGTTTTCTTTTTCCAAAGGGGGATGGATTTAAATAGACTAATCAGAGTTTAACACAGGGCTAACGATGAAAGGTTTTCATCTGCCCATCCCCGGCCCCTCCGGGGAGGCTCTTCTCAGCCGTAGGTAACACCAGCAGCGCTGGCAGCGAACCCCCTTCGCACCCCGGTGCTGCTACAAAGAGAATGTGACCTTGACGTGGGGTTTGCAGCCTGGCACGGGGCGGATTCTTTTTCTGTCTCATCCCTGCTGCCTCTCTGGATATTGTTTTGTGGATGGAAATTTAGGCATGGCCAACTGAAATGTGCTCGGGGCGGTTTCCGTGCTGGGGTCGCTGCCTGGTGTTGGGGGGCAGGGGGTGACAGGAGCCTCAGAGTTTTAGCAAACTTCACCCCAGATAGAAACAATCCCTTTTACTGACAGAAATACAAACTTTCTCATCTCTCGCGCAGGACTTCGGTGATGTTGTTTACACTTTTGAAATCCCTTTCCACGGCAAGACCTTTATTTTAAAGGTAAGAACATCCTTGGGCCGATTCCTTGGTCTCTTTGGCACGGGGGAAGAGCCACGGCTCAGCTTTCAGGACAGGTCAGGCTTCAGAACACGCTCCCCGTGCTTGGGATAGATGAACAGCACCAGGGAATCTCTCCAGGAAAACCCCTTGGCCGGCAGACAAACTCCCCAGTAAATATCCTGGGCCCCAGACTCCTCTGGTAGAGTCGGGAGCAGGTGACTGCAAGACTCGCTTCCAACCCCAGCATCTCGGACTAATCTGACCAAGGAGGCTAATTGGAACTAATTGCCAGCAAGGCCAGGGCTGAGCGTGCGTCTGCTGCTGCCTGGCACCGGGAAGAGCCGCTCGGAAGTGCCTTGCTCCGTGCCCTCTCCCAAGCTGGAGTGGCTTGGCTGGGAACCACGCTTTAATGAAGCGTCGGTGCTGCCGTGGCTTTTCTTTGTTCCAGTGCATATGTTGCCTCGCTGGCAGGAGCTGCCAGTGGAGCAGCTCTGTGTTCACCAGCAAAAGCTGGATGGTCCCACTTTTCCTGCGTTAACCGTTCGCCTCCGAAGATCCCCGCTCCCGTGGGGACTGGGGGGAATGGATGTTGTGTGTGCTGGAGCTTGGAATGGCTCGGAGAAAAAAAAAAACAGTCAAAAATGCAACTTCCCAAAGGGATGGTGCACAGGGAACTGCTGAGGGTGGGAGAGTGGGGCAGACAGGCAGGCGGAGCTCAGCGACTCCCAAATCCTGAGGTCTGTGTGTCCTCCCTGGCCCCACGTGTGCCCTCCAGGCCCCTGGGAGCACTGGGACAGAGGGGTGGCAGCCGTGGCTTCGCATGCACGGGAGCCAGGCCGGCCTCACCTCTCCCCTCCCCTGTGATCCCACTTATCCTTTGTGTTTTGCCCTGTTTTCCTTAAAAATAATCTCCCCCGAGGGGAGCAGAGGGGCCGGCTGACTGCTCTGGCTCTGTCCTCAGGCTTTCCTGCAGTGCTCCCCTGAAATAGTTTACCAGGAGGTGATTCTGCAGCCCGAGAAGATGATCCTGTGGAACAGAACGGTGGCAGCTTGCCAGGTGAGCGTGCCGGACAAAGATGGCTTAATCACAGGAGCTCCTTGGAGCGGAGAGCTGGAGCTTCCCCGTCCAACACAGGCTGCTGGCGGTGCTGGGGCCGGGCTGGATCCCAGTCACCGAGGCGTTAAATCTCCGCCGCTCATCCGTGCGCTCGGCGGCAGCCGGCTGCACGCCTGTGCCCGGCCAAGAGCCCGAGAGGAGGGCAGGGACAGGGGCCAGGGCTGAGCCAAACCTGCCTCTTCCTGCTGGGAGGGTCTGGGCCTCGTGGTGGGGAGCTGGAGGTGTCACACCTGTGCCCCCCAAAAACTCGGGAGACAAACCCGTGCTCATCCCCCTGCGCCCCGAAAGAGCCTCTGGTCTGATCCCGGTGCTGGTTTGGGGGAGGGGCCGTATCCTCTTGGCACGTGGAGGCACAGTCTGAGCAAATCTCTCTTCTTTTTGTTTATTCCTCCCCAGATCTTGCAGCGGGTCGAGGACAACACGATCGTCTCGTACGACGTGGCGGCCGGAGCTGCCGGCGGGGTGGTGTCCCCAAGGTCAGTTCATCCCACTCTGCCCTTAAACACCCCCCAAACCACGGGGAGACCCCTCTGGGGTGCACTGGGAATGCTCTGGGCGGCCGACAGCTCCGGTGTCACCGTGGTAGGGCTGGTTGGCTCTGCGGGTAACGCTCCAAGGACGAGCAGCCCCTGAAATTTCCTCCAGACACTCCTGGCAGGATTCTCAGAGCTCCAAACCTCGTTCAGTCGGGCTCCCACGTATCAGTGCTTGGCTGTGCTTTGTCCCTGTGTTGACACAGCCCTGCCACAGCCTTTCCCAGCAGTCCAGAGAGCAGGATCTGCCCCCTCCGCATCTCAGGTGTGTTTTTAAGCCCTTTCTTTGCGCAGGGATTTCGTGAACGTGCGTCGGATCGAGAGGAGGAGGGACAGGTACGTTTCCTCAGGGATATCGACCACGCACAGCCTGAAGCCTCCGCTCTCCAAGTACGTCAGGTGAGAGGCAGGTGCTGTTTTTTTAGCTGGGATCACGCACTTCTCCAGAGCTTCGAGGCAAAGAGCCACTTAACTGCAAGCCCTGCTGCCTTCCTGGCAGGATTTGCAGGAAGCTGAGCTATTTGTGGAGCTGAACCTCGCTTCCCTTGTTCGTCTCCCTTTGTTCAAGAAACTCTCAGTGCTGTCAGCAGTGCTGGGGCGTTTCCCAGCTTGGGGGAGTGGAGGTGCTGACCAGTAACAGCCCGAGCCCCATCCCAGTCCCACATCCTGTTTATATAGCAGTTCATTCCCAAATGGGAATTTCTGAGGGGCAGTAAACAGCTGGCCGTGGCTCCGAGCCTCTCACATGCCTTTTGCTCCTCGTAAGCCGCTCGCTCACCAAATTTGAGGCACTGAGGGATGGCCCCGTGGGTGAAACGAGGATGGAGCAGCTCCCAAAATCTCAGCAGGGCTTTGGCCTCTTCCCTTCCGAAGGGACAGGCTGGTGGTGGATCCCGGCGGGGTCGGGCTCATCAGACGAGCGCTCCCTGCTCCTGCCGGGGCCCAGCTGTGCCGCCGCGCGCTCCGACTTTGGTTTTCCTCATAATCTGGTTAAAAGTAATTGACATTTTATCTCAGAGCCGTTGGAGCTGCCTCAGTCTATTTAGGAACTGGGGACTTTCAGGGCCTGGAAAAATCCTTGAACAAACGCACACAGCAAAAATAGCACGTTCTGAAGAGGGAAGGGAAATCTGTATTTGGGCTGCGTGTGCACAGCTCCCGTCTCGGAGACGGATCAGATGGTGCCGGGAAGGATCTGGGGGCTGGAGTGACAAGAGCCGAGCCTGTCCTGAGCACACAGGGCTTCCTGGGACCTCTTATTTGCACCAAGGGTTGTGCCTGGGAAAGCTTCCTGTGGGGAACAGCTGGCAGGATCCAGAGGCAGAGCTGCCGCTCCGCCGGCGGCCCTGGCACCGCCGCTGCCAAGGCACCTGTGGGAAAGCTGCCCTGCCGTGCTGGCTCGTGTACCTGGAGCCAAGGCACACACCTTCCTGGGCTCCCAGCATCTGCTCCTGCCCCACCGGGCCTTCACTGCCAGGCTCAGCTCTGTGCAGTGCATCCCAGAGCCACAGAGAATCCCAGCCAGAATTCCAGCCTGGCTCTAACCAAGGCCCTCTTGGCTTTCCTCCACAGGGGTGAGAATGGACCTGGAGGATTCATCGTCCTGAAATGTCCCGGCAATGCCAAGGTCTGCACCTTCATCTGGATTCTCAACACGGATCTGAAGGTAAAGCCAGTTCCTGGGTGAGGCGGCTGCGTCCCGTCCCCAGCGCAGCTCTCCCCTCTCCCCTGGGATCCAGCATCCCGAGGCCCTGCTCCGGGATCCCAGCGGCCACAGGAGTGGCCTCTTAGCAAGCACTGCCCTGAAGGGACTCAGGTTTGGCAGGTGGGGGTTAAACTACCCAAAAATCCTCCTCTTTTCACGGTGGGAGTTTGGGAAGCTCTTCCTTACCTGGAAGCTCTTCCTTACTTCAGATCTCACTGAGGGGTTTCACCTCTGAGTGCAGGACGGGGAGAGAAGGTTTTTACCCTCTCTGATGACCAAAACCAGTTGGGCACGGGAAGTTTTGTGCCTGGCCGCTCCCGGGAACACTCCAGAGGGGCAATTCCCTACTCCCGGACCCCTTGGGACAACCACAACCACCCCATACCCACCCCCGGGGGAGCGAGCTGCCCCGGGTCCGGAGCTCTTTGCGGAGCCGCGTGTCCTTGCCGGTGTCCCGGACAAAAGGCAGCGCACGGAGGGACCGGGATGGGGCGGATGCGGGAGCGGGAGCGGAGCTGGCCCCGTTCCTTCCTCCGCGCGAGGTTGACGTGGTAACGGCGCTGCCGCAGCAGCACAAAGGCTCCATTCATCCCTCGGCTGTGCTGCAGCGCTGCGGCCCCCTCCCCTCCCCTCCCCTCCCACGGCCCCCTCCCCTCCCCCAGAGCCCAGCGGCTCCTGCCTGTCTTGCCAAACGCTTCGGGAAAGGTTTGGGAAGCGCCGAGAGCGGGACGGAGCAGAGCGTGCCCTTCCCGCCCCGTTGTGCCGGGGTTGTGTTTTCCTTCCGTGGATCCGGCGCCCATCGCGGGCAGGTTTTGGGGCCGGGGGGGGGGGGTCACAAACCCCCCCCCGTGGTGGGGCTCGGAAAAGAAAAAGAGGTTCCTTGTGCTTCCCGGGCCGAGCGCTCCCGGCGCCGCCTCCGCCGTGCAAGGAATGCCGAGCTATTAATAACCCCCGAGTGCTCCCAGCGCCTTCCCGAGGGGGCTCTGCCAGCGCCCAGACCCCTCCGCAGCTCCTCGCTCTTCCCTTCGGCCCTGGACGAGTATTTATAGCCCGTGGCTCATCCCTTCCTGCTCCTCGGGGGAGGGAGGATTCCGCACGTGTGCGTGTTTGGGGCCGGAGCTGCTGTCGGGAAGCGGCCGAAACGGCCCCTGGAGCAGCGGCCTCGCTCTTTTCCTGCCCCCGTGTCCGAGGGAAAACCCGCTCCAGGAAAGGGTCTGTGCTGCACCACCCCAGCCCCAGGGGAGGGGAGTGTCCGTGACCCCCGGCAGAGGTGGCCGGTCCTGCAGCGGCTCCCGGCCCGGCCTCGGCTCCCTCCCACCCAGAGACAAGGATTATTATTTTTCCGTGGATCTCCCACCACGGAGCCGAGGCCGAGGCGGTGGGGGGTGAGTCGTGCAGGGCTTTTTTAGAGAAATCCAACCACGTTGCGGTTCCTCCCCCGGATCGAAGCTCCCTGAGAGCCGCAGCTCCGCGCAGCGGTGCTCCTGCATCCCTGGATCCCTCTGGGGTGGGGTGGGAGGGGGGCAGACCCCAGCCCCAGCCCTCATTCGTGGCTCCTGCATCCCTGGAACCTGCTGGGATGGGGTGGGATGGGATGGAATGGGGGACAGCCCCCAGCCCAGCCCTCCTTGGTGTCCCTGGAGCACCCTGGAGTGGGATGGGACCAGCCTCAGCCCTTGCTCATGGCTCCATGTCCCTGGAACCCTCCAGAATGGGATGGGGGCAGCTCCCAGCCCCAAACCCTCCCTGATGTCCCTGGAACCCTCTGGGGTTGGATGGGGGCAGCTCTCCCAGCCCCAAACCCTCACTGATGTCCCTGCAACCCTCCAGAATGGGATGGGGGCAGATCTCCCAGCCCCAAACCCTCCCTGATGTCCCTGGAACCCTCTGGGGTTGGATGGGGGCAGCTCCCCCAGCCCCAAACCCTCACTGATGTCCCTGCAACCCTCCAGAATGGGATGGGGGCAGCTCTCCCAGCCCCAAACCCTCACTGATGTCCCTGGAACCCTCTGGGGTTGGATGGGGGCAGCCCCCAGCCCCAAACCCTCACTGATGTCCCTGGAACCCTCTGGGGTTGGGTGGGGGCAGCCCCCAGCCCCAAACCGTCACTGATGTCCCTGGAACCCTCTGGGGTTGGGTGGGGGCAGCTCTCCCAGCTCCAAATGGTCCCTCACGGCCCCGTGTCCCTGTCCTGTGTCCGCAGGGTCGCCTGCCCCGGTACCTGATCCACCAGAGCCTGGCCGCCACCATGTTCGAGTTCGCCTTCCACCTGCGGCAGCGCGTGGCCGAGCTCTGCTCCAAGCCCTGAGGACATTCCACTGCCCTCTCTGCTCCGCAGGGGATGGGGACAGGACCCTGCACCCCTCAGGGAGGGGTCCCCCCACTACCAGCCCTTGGCTGAGGCCAGGGGGGGCTCAGCCCCACGGCTGCCCCGATCGGGGCTCTGGACCCGACTGTTCCGTGCCAAACCCCTGCCCTGCCCTCCCCGGGGGCTGGGCCGGCCCCCCCCTCCCTACAAACGGGTTGGGGGCTCAGCTGGCACCCCCACATTCCTGTCTCCGCGCCCCAATTCCGTGAGGAAGAGGGGACAGCGGTGGTGCCCATGTCGGGGCGAGGACTCAGCTGCGCCCCGTGCCAGGCTCTGCCCCTCCACCAGCGGGTGAAGGCACAATTCG
>VZTE01004543.1:1129-13671 GCA_013397775.1 Eulacestoma nigropectus
CCCCAAGGATAAAAATAGACCCCGACCGTTACTCTGCCACCTGCCTCCATGGTAACCATGAATTTTAATGAGAACTGTTCCCACCATCAGAGAGGGATTACATCATGAGACAACCACCCCTTGACAACCGAGAGCCATTGGTTAAAGAACCTCGACGTCACATTGGACTGAACCAATTGTTCCAAACCAAGGGGGCGGGATCGGGGCCGGGCTTAAGGGGTATAAGAGGGGCTGCACGGGCACCCTCGGGGTCTTCCGGCGGACCTAGTGCCAAAGGAACACCCTGGTGCACCGGATCCTTTGCTTTACTGACCAAGGTTTGTCCTTTCTTGTTAATTGTTAATTTCTTAATTCGGCCATCTAATAAATAGCTTAAACTTTATTTTGGCTCATTTATCACAGGGAGTTATCAGGGATGTGTCATGGAAGAGACAAAGAACACTGCCTCACCTGGTTTCAACAGATGGTGATAGAACACATACTTCTGGTTACATCTTACATTGTAACCTAAGACAAAACAAACAAAAAAACCGCCCAATAACAAAAAACAAAGAAACAAAAAAACCACAGAGGCAGACACATCTAGATGAAGATTTTATAGGGTGAGATGTTAAAAGACGTTTTCTTCTTAATGAAATAATTTCAACGTAATTGGAAACCACTTCTGTACTTAATGTAGTAGAACTCCATGTGAAAGGCTGTATTTTTTGCTTGACAGTCATGTCATAAGACTGGTGCATTTGCCCAAATGGTATCTACAGTGACCGTATTATCATTAGAGCTGACTCACATTTTTTTACCCTCTTTTCATTGCAGCAGTGGTGCTACCAGCGGCACCAATGGTGGTGATTGTTACCATTACTGGTCGTACCTGTTTTCTCTCACTGTGTTGCTTCCTGTGCAGCCTGAAGTATCTTACACACTTCTGGTAATACAAGATGGGGAAACTGCCACTGGGAAATCCTTACCCTAAAAAAATTAAGGCCACAGTCTAATCAGTTGGTCTGAATGCCCTGAGGCCACACATCGGGTTCCTAACCAGAGCTATCATTTGCAGATAGCAGCTAAAATTCTTTAAATTAATTTACTGTTAAAAGCTGCAGTGTCTTGATGTTGTCTTGCTAGATTTTAGTAATGTCCTAAGATTTGGTAAACTTCAGACCAGTCAGTCTCACTGATGTTCCAGGCAAGATCATGTAACATATTGTCCTGGAAATTATATTGAGGCATGTGGAAAACAAAGGGGTGATTGGTAACAGCCAACATGGCTTTACAAAGGGCAAATCATGCCTGACAAATCTGGTGACCTTCACTCGGGGGTGACAGCATTGGTGGACAGGGGTAGAGCTGCTGACATCCCCCACTGGACTTAAGCAAAGTATTTGACTCTGCCCCACACGACGTCCTTGTCTCTAAATTGGAGACGTGGATTTCAGGGATGGACCACCGGGTGGATGAAGAACTGGCTGGATGGCCACCCACAAAGAGTTGTGGTCAAGGGCTCATGGTCCATGTGGAGACCAGTGACAAGTGGTGGCCCTCAGGCGTCAGTGCTGGGGCCGATACTGCTCAACATCTTTGTCAGGGACATGGACAGAGGGATCAAGGGCACCCTCAGCAAGTTCACTGACAGCAGCAGGCTGTCAGTGTGGGGCAGTGACACGCTGCAGGGAAGGGATGGCATCCAGAGGGACCTGGACAGGCTTGAGAGATGGGCCGGTGCAAACCTCATGGGGGTCAACAAAGCAACGTGCAAGGTCCTGGCAATCCCAGACACACCAGTAATTGAGAGCAGTCCAGTGATGAAAGATTTAAGGGGAATGGTAGATAAAAAACTCAACATTAACCAGCGCAGAAGGTCAAGGAAATCCTGGGCTGCATCAAAAGGAGCGTGGGCAGCAGGGCAAGGGAGGTGATTCTGCCCCTCTGCTCTGATGAGACCCCAGCTGGAGTGCTGCATCCAGCTCTGGAGCCCCCAACATAAGAAGGACAAGGAACTGTCAGAGTAAGTCCAGAGCAGGCCATAAAGCTGATAAGAGGACTGAAACACCTTCCCTATGAAGACAGACTGAGAAAGCCAGGGCTGTTCAGCCTGGAGAAGAGAAGGTTGTGTGGAAACCTCATAAAAACCTTCCAGTATCTGAAGGGACCTACAAGGAGGCCCAAGAGGGGCTCTTCATCAGGAACTGTAGTGACAGGACAAGGAGAAATGCATACAGACTGCAAGGGGGAAAATTCAGTTAAGGTATTAGGAAGAAATTTTTTACTGTGTGGGTGGTGTGATACTGACACAGGTTGCCCAGGGAGGTTGTAGATGCCCCAACCCTGGGAGTGTTTAAGGCCACGTTGGATAAGGCCTTGAGAGACTGGTCAAGTGAGAGGTGCCCCTGCCCATAGCAGCAGGGATTGGGACTAGATGGTCTTTAAGGTCTCTTCCAACCTTTAACATTCTGTAATTCTATGATTCTGTGACCTCATTTCTAATAAAAAATCTTGCATTTTGCTCCTTGGTAAATTTTTCATAACTCTCTCTTTTCACTAATGTGTGTTTTAGGCAAATATTTAAAGAATTTATCTTCCAAAGTTGCTTAACACTGGCTTATTTACAGTGGTGTAATTTCTCAAACAGCGAAAAATGCAATGTGCTCTGTAAGATAAACTGTCTTGGATTGGTCAGCAAATTAGACAGAAAAGCTGGCTTAGCCCTAACAATAACTTGAATTTTTGTATTCTATAAACGGTGATGATATCCTATTCATTTCCCAAGGAGAACTGTGGTTTTGTGAAGCAAAAAACCCCAGTAGCCTGTCTGGAAGTGAACCTAAGTGGCAAACAAAATAATGAGTGTTACTTATTGCTACCATGGTCCAGAGATCAACTTCAGTATCATGAAGAAGGGAGAGCAGGATGGAGCAGCCTTTCTCAATCCCTTTTTCCATCTTCTGGGATATTCAAATCGTCGTATTCAAGAGCTCACGGGTCTCCATCCTCATGATCTTGACCAAACCAATCCAGAAAGCAGGCTCTCCATAACATTGTCCCCACTCCTAGAATCAACATGAACAATATTTCAAATGTGGAAAATTTTTTCCTCACTTTTTCCTTTCCCACATTTTATTGCTTCTCTCCTGTCATTTAAGAAGAGCCTTGCTCTGGCAGTGCTGTGTTCTCTGCAGCACTGCTGTGGGTTTCTGACCAGAAAGACAAAAAGCAATCCTTTAAGCAGCCTGTTATTGAAAAGGGTTTGACAAATCTTTGAATGGTTTGCTTTGCATGTTGTGCTAGTGTTTCTCCAGCAGAGTTGCTGCCGGTGGGACACTGAAAGACAAGCCTTAGCTGTGTTTGCTCTCAAGGTTTAAGATGTTACCACCCCGCATTGTTTGGCCTGCACCTTTACCAGGCGTTACTTCCCACACAGCAGGGATAGCTGAAGAAAATGTATATATGTATCCTAGCCCGCTTTCTTAGCTTAAACTGATGATAAAAATGGGTCAGAGCTGGAACATCAGACTATGGTTTGGGGAGGAGGTAAGATGCAAGTGCACATTTGTTTCTGCCTCAGGCAGAGGGACACAGAAGATAACCGAGGAAAACACCTTTGATTGCCACAGCAAATGTCACCGCCAATCTGAGATATCCAGCTGGTAAAGGCTCCTTTTCTTTTTATTTTGTGGGTGATTTTCTTATTCTGCTCTTCAGGATCCAGTTCATTTCAGTCAACTTCTTTTTTACACAAAAAGCTTTTGTTTTTACTTTCATACTGTATAAGGCCCTGTCAAACCATTCGTTTGTTTTTCCATAATAGAATTTATTTGTACAGAAAATGAGTCACAATGACTTAAAAACAAAAATCTAAGTAATCTAAAATGTGGTGAAAGAATAAGAGAGGGGCATTGTAGCTTGTAACAAAGCTTTTTGTTACAAGAAAAGATGCTTTCTTAAAAAAAAAAGATTCTCAGAAAGGTATTTTCTTATTTATTATTAGGAGTGAAAAGGAAGTTTTCCATGATAAAAAGGGTCCTCTCTTCTCTGAAAAGTTTTCTCATTTGCAATTGTTATTTAAAAGGTGCTTGTCTGGCCCTTTCAGGGACATGTTTATAGGCTCGCTCCTCCAAGAGTGTTTGCGGTGTTATGCAGCTTGTTATCTCACTTGGTTGTTGGCCTGCAGAGAGCACAGTCAGGCACTACAGAGCAGCATCCTGCCAGCCTGGTCTGCCTAAACTCTTGAAAATATTTACAACTGGACTTCGCCATTTGAGTTCAATAACTAAATTTTAACTAGTCCATAGAAACATATAGCACATCCTGCAATACAATATTTTAACAGGGAATCACGGAAAGGGGTGGAGCAAGGATTTCTGTACAGATTACACAAGTCTGGAAATGCAGCAGGTGATATCACTGCACTGAATCTTCCTCCCACAGATAATCAGGTTTGCTCATGCCTAAGGAGGACACTCTTTTCCATATTACATCCAAGCAGCATTGATGGGTGGAAAGCGAAAGCTGATGAGTGGTGAGTTGATTGGCATTCTCCTTGCATAAATTTCAATGCATTTCCTTGCCTTGTACACTGTATGTAAATTTACTGTCTTGGTCCTAGATTGGTTGCCCAGAAATAGGAAGGAAACCAATTGACAACTGTTCATTTCGAAATTCTTTGTATGACTATTACAATGCAAGTGGTCATGCAGTCATAAAAATAATGATGGGCCGAGCATCAGAATAATTACGAACCCATTCAAAAAAATTATGTCTTAATATGAAAAGGACCACAACTTTACTTAGCAAATATAAGTAGAAATATTTTTAATTGTCTTTGAGACCTGAAAATTATGCCCTGAAATATTTAAGAGCTAATTTACAAAGAGGTAACAAAATGTCTCTTCCTCCTGTCGAATTTCTCCTCCATTCCAAAATGTATTCACCCACCTTTCCCTCTCCTGAGCTTATGGAGCACGCTTTTGAGAATTTGAGGCTGTATGGTATAATTTTGGAGTGGTTTTGCTCAGCCAAAAGAAAGGAACTGGGTGCCCACATTGACCACATAGCAAATGTGATTTATAGGAAAACACCTCCAAGTTCTCATCTGCCATCTCGCTTCTCAACAGAAGGGTGGTATGGGTCATGGCAATGGGTGAGGCTCTACAAGGAATTTAACAGCAGTGCCTTCTAGCCCATTCATATAATTTTAGATACGTTTCTTTTTCTTCTTCTTGTCTCCAAGATAACAGCCTGCAAAAGAAAATACTCAAGGGAAAATATTTATTTACTGGGGAACATAATAGTTTCAGTATACATAAGCTCAAAATAATGTCTAGTTTCATTGGAAGTGTTCTGTAGAATTACAGTGTCTCTATTATTTTTTTCATTAAAGTATTTGGGTTGATGCTTTTTGTACAGAAAAAAAACCAAAAAGTAGGTCATGAACAAAAATGAACTCATCTGCTTTATGCGATAATCCCTTTATATTTCTTCCTTTGACTTGTTTTTGGTTCTGTTTTCAGTGTATAGTGAACTGCCCCTTGAATGGGATTGTGGTCTTACATTAGTTTCATGCCTTTTTCAGACTCAAGGATATTACTATTCTACTGGAAGAAGCAAGACTGTAATCAGATTTTCCATCTTTCTTTATAGTACAATTGTCATAAAGGATTTGTTTTCTTTATAGCTCAGTTTTCTTTCTTGGTTAATAGGCACTGTGATTGGTGCCTTTATGTTCTGTTCTACTTAGCTGATCTCCACTGATTATCTTACATTTGGATGAAATTTTTTTGTTAAAATAGGTAATAAAATTAGGCAAAGCCAACAGAAAACCACATTGTAAACCTTGCCAGCATAGCTATAGTTGATGCTTTTGGAAGTTACTTATAAAATCACTGCTACACTTTTAAGTCTCTTTTAAGTGAAATAACAAATGTTAAAGCTGCTTCTGCAATAAAGAAAGCATTTTAAATGCCAGTAAGCATAAATTTTAATAATCTGTATCCTACCAGGAAAATAACAAGAATTGCAGAGGCTGACTAAGTAAATCACGTAAGAAATAGGTTAAACCATTTGGAGATACACAGAATATGTAGCATATGAATTTAAATTTCTCTGGCTGCTAAAGAAAACATGCTAGACTTTATACTTATAAACATTTCTACTACAGAGCTTGACTGAGACTTCTGACATGTATGTAGGAGATTAATACTACTTGACCTGCAACTGCACCAAGACACTCAACTTACAGAAGATATTTAAGAGACTATTACACATTGAAAAAAAATGGAGTATTTATTGAATACACAAAGTATTTTTAAAGTGAGTATGTGTCTCTATTCTCTTAATATCTGACTGGAAGCCAGTCAGATATTAAGATGAATTGAGGAGGCCAATTCAAAATCATGTATATTGACACTGTTCATCTCTATTCATGAATAGTATTGCCTACCTCATTTTCATTTTAGTAAGAACTTAGATTCAAATTTTGTTCTAATTTTACAGCATTAACAATAGAACAAGGCATTTAAGGAGGGACAAAAGCTGCATATGAGGAACCAGGATCCACAGCACCATCACCCCTACATTTTGTCCTGAACTCCTCCCTTGGGCCTAGGCCACGGAGGAGAGAAGACTTGGGCCCAGCACTGTTCTGTCAAATCTTGTCCTCCTGGCATGAGGAATCCCCATCCCAAAATAAAACACAGATGTGAAGACTTGAAATGTTTCCATCTTCAGAGATTCTCACAAAACAAAATAAGCTGGGTCTTTTGCACATTGTAGCATTGGGCTTTCTCAGAGCTTTTTCTTTCTTCCAGAAAACCCTCCAAAAGGGCCACAAAGTTGTCTTGTTTTCCTCATATACTGCATTGAACTTCAGGGCTTGTCTTTCGGGATTTTTCTGGAAGAAGTGTACTGTGGGAGTTTGTTCCATTGTGGGTTTTTTTCCTGGATTTCAGAGAGAGCGAGCTTTCAAGTATCACCCAATACTAGTGCTGAGAAATGCTTCATTTGCTTTAAAGCTCTTATGATGTGTCCATGGGACCTGCCTGAAAAGTGTACAAATTCTGATCACTTCTTTTCTAGAAACTTATTCTTTGACAGTCTGCTCTTCTGCACTGTTGCTGTAACTGACTTTTCCCTTTAGCACTAGTCTAGTGAAAATGTTTTTAAAAACCATTGTCACAGAAGGGCCGTTTAACTTTTAGATTACATTTTCAATGGCTTCTATTTATTCTTTTAATTGCCTCTCTCATTCCAGATTGTTTATAAGCAAAACCACATTGCTTTTCCTTCTCTGTCCACCTCAGTGAAAGATGTAAACTCTTAGAGCATTCACTCTTCTAAAACACAGAGGATTTAGAGACAATTTATCCTGTACATTAACATTCAAGTAACCAATCTCTCTGAACAGTTTTTAGTATGGAAGTGCTATTTACTGTAAACGAAGCTTGAAAAAAACTATTAAATTAATTGGCATTCTGTGTCTTTAAGTGCACTTTTCCTATTTATCATTATTTTTTGAAAATATTTTTAAATAAAATCTGTTGGGACTCTTTTGCCTTCAGCTGTCTGAAAGTCAAGACTGAACATTTATTTCTGCTGGCACTTCTTCCATTGTCCTGCTCAGACAGTGCCCTGAACATCAGAGAAATCTTATTTTGATAGGGAATTTGGCATTCTTAGACAACATGTTTGGTCCAGGGAGGGCCTTAAGTTAAACAATTACAGAAGTAGAGAGAAAGTGTTGCTAAACACAGGAGTTTTTATTCCAGGTTTATAAAAGTCCTTTTCTTCCCTCCTTTCCCTAAGGAATCGCTCACAGTTAAACCAAGAAAATCAAGTAAGAGCCAGTTTGTAGGCTTGTTTTTCAACCTCATGCAGATGGACAAGTCTGCAGGCATTTTGTAGCAAGCACGCAGATCCATAATCCAGGCTTCCCATTTCTAACTAACCCACATTCTTGTGCACCTCTTTGCATCCCTGACAGAAGTGCTGGGGTACTTCTGCAGCAAGTGTTTCTCAGCTCTTGTAACTGGATTTAGGTTGCCAATTTCTGCCCTGAAGACACAGTAATGTTGTGTCTGAGACATATAATTTTAAAAAATCCTTTACGAAGTATATACTTCTGCATCTAAAGTCAGCAAGACACTCTTTTCCCCACTTCCACCTTTCTCCTAAAAGCTGAGGGACTCCTGAGAGGTGAGGGCCTAAACTGATTCTTTAACACTTCAGAAAAGAAATCTCACCCATCAGAAAGGCTGATCACAGAGCATACTGCAAGCCCTGTTTCACAGCACAAAGCCTGTCACCTTCAGATGGGAATTATGCAGAGCAACTTGTGTAATGGCCCAGGCCACAGGCTATGGGCTGCCTGTTGCCTGCCTTGCACTGCCTCATGACTAGTTTTAAAAATCTTTCATTTTACACTGCAATATTTGTGACTTATGCGATGATTCTGCTCCCACTGAAATTCAGAACAGCTGTATAATTGATTTAATACGAGTAGAATGAGGTCCTGAATCTTTTCACTTGTAAATTCTGTTAGTCAGATGAATAGTTTTATAGTGTATGGATTATCCATCCAAATACACATTGATTCCTCAAAGCAGTTTTATCCATTAAGCCATCTTTAGTTACAAACTTAGTATAATTTCATCTCACCCGAATTCTGAACTCACCCTAATCATCAGCAGTAGAAGAAAACATGGAGGGTAGAAGATTGACTTTGACTAGATGCATTAACCTCTTTGAAATTTTAATTTGAACTGTTTAGTGATTATGTGCATAACCCCTCTCTGTTCCTTCTGTGCTATACTGCTTTCTCATTTTTCAAAGCTTTATCCAAATTGCCTTCACATGAGTAGCTGGAGGGAAAACTTGTAATTACTCTCATCTTCGGATAATCCTACTCTTTAAAGAAAATCACAACAGTTACATCCCTCTTCTGTGTCTCGAGTTAATGAAATGGAAGAATATCCTCGAGGATTCTCTAGCAACAGTGGCTTTGGCACAGCGGCAGCCCACCAGTTAGACATCTCCATGGGGTCCAGGCTCCTAAACATTTACCAATAAGCGTCAGACTTTAGTTCTTGAGGAAAAACTTATTCAGCAGGTACTTGGGCAGGAGTAGTCACACTGTCTCTTTTGTAAATCAAGGAACACCTAAGGTTAGACTCCTCAGGAGAAGCAGTGAGAACTGCCCCGTATGTTACGCCCTTTTATGATTCCCTATAGTACTCCACATATGCCTGCAAGTCCTCTGGCTGGTCTTCACACCAGATCCCTATTTATACAAAATCTGTTCAATCCTGCAAGATTTGCCTAACTTCAAAGCTGTCTGGTCTGAATAGTCTCAAAGTCCATTCAGTCCTGTTGATAAATAACAAATACTGCTAAGCATGGTAGAGGTCTGCAGGTTTCAGTCTATATAACAACCTAGGGAAAAAAAGAAGGAAAAATCATCTATCATCTAATCATCATCAGAGATCCAGGATTTTATCAACAATCAATGAGTAATACACTAGAGATATGAGAGCTTGCACGGAACTGATGTGTCTCTTTAGGAAAAGCAGTGTATTTCTTTCACAGGCCAGTGCTGTGGAAGCAAACATGCTTTTTCTCCTGTAGGAAGAGGCTGCTGGTACAGCTGAATGATAGCCCTGTTTCTGTGCCATCCTGCTGCTGGGGAAGCAGTAAGCAGTACTTCCAAGGTGACAGATGCTCAGCAGGGGTGCAGGGAGACTAGTCTAGCTTTGTAAGAAGCAGAGAAGTTCCCACACAGTCTTGCCTGTCTGGCCCTGGACAGCAGTCAGTGGTCTTCCCTCTTTCCAGAGCAGCAGGTAGAGGTGACTCCCACAATATTTCAAATAGCACTAGACATGTTTCACAGAGGCACTCCCTGCAGAAGTCTAATAGCACCCATGTTCTTTCTTTGAATTTCTTAACATGATAGCTCATGTTTGAAACTTACAGAAGGACTGACTTTCATGTCATTGCCTTTTTACAGCTAAGTGACAGCTTCACTGAAATCAGTGATGCTCCCTTTCTACAGGAACTAAATCATGAAGGTTAGCATTAGTTTCCTCAAGTATCCCTGCACCAAAAGATTCCATCCTAATAGAGAAGAGGATATATTTCATCCTTAAGGAAAATAAACTGAGCCTTTTAAAATTTATAATGTGAATTTTCCCAGATAGAACATTACAAGGATTTCAGGATCAAAAGTTTCCTATAAGCACATAAATTGCCACATGACATGTCCAAGGATTCTGATTTAGCCTACTGTTTGTCGATGATGCTGTCTGCTAATAACAGGAAAAAATGGCCATTTCTATCTTCCGTCAAGCAGTTAATTTCCATTTGTAAAAGGCAATTGATTCATTTTGATGCTAGCGTGTTCAGTTATATAACTGAATGCAACCTTTGCATTTCAGACTTTCCCTTGCAACTTGAGTGTTTCTATGACAAACAAGCAAACATCCAAAGCAACTTGATAAGCGTGCAGAGGGTGTTCTTTTTAATTACTGTTTTACTTGTCTCCTTGATCTCACTGAATAAAATAAAATTAACTCTCTGTTATAGTTTAATTAACACAGACCCTAGAGTATCCAGACATTTAAATTAGATTCATCTCTTCATCACTTAACCCCAGTTAGGCATTAGGAGAAGAGAGGACCTCCTGATACAATATTCTAGGCATGCTGACTCCAGAGGACTGCCTTCAGGCTAGATACCAGAAGCAAGTCAGGTTTCCAGCTCCGAGCACTCTGCAGCTACTGCAAATTCTGCAACCTGCTCTAAGCAATTTGGTTTTTAGGAATTGAGGGGTGGGGGTCTTCACAAGAGAGTTCTCAAGACTATGCTAAATAAACAGGTAAACACAGACAATAACAGTAAAAGATGTTCACATCTCAAGAAGTTGTGAACTGTGTAGCTTAGAATGAGTGTTCGAGGACAGTGATACAGCAGATAAGCAGGAAAACAGAACAACAGCTCACCAGTATAATTTTTTATTTTCTGCCATTCTTTCTTTTTGCTTCCCAAAAACGACTCTGAGAATATGTGAGTGTGTGACCAGAAACCTGGCTCTGACATTTGAATTACTCCTTGCTTGGCTATTGTTTGAGCAGAGGAATGGGAAGGCAATGCTGCTGCTTGCTTTCTTAACTTTTCTCCTCTATTAGCACTATGTTCTTTATTGGAAACTGTCCCGAGGGCACATTTGAATACCTGGTAGCCAACCAGCAGAGGGACATAAAGAAAATTTATTTGCAAATAGAAGGGAGAAAGATACATGTGGGAAGTGAAGTGAAAAAAGTGTCCAGTAAAGTATTTGCAAGAAATACTCAGTAGAAAATAAGTGAAAACAACTACAAAATATAAAGTCATTATGGAACTCATCTGAGACTATAGATCTGCTAATGAAAAGTACAGATAGTATAATATTAGAAGCATTATTAATAAAAAAATATTGAAATATCATGCAGAAATTGCTACACGACCTCAAGGGATAATTCAGGCTGATTAACTGAATTCATACAACGTGCAAAATAATGTAAATGTAAGAAATTCCTAGAACTTCTTTTACAACTTCTCAGAATATAATTTTGAAATTAAAAAGTCATGTTAGCTAATGCCAGATTCTATAATACCGTCAGTGAAACACAGCCACTAAACAAAACAAACGCTTTCCTAGAATACAAGAGAAAATATTTTGTGACAGAATTATTGTGGCAGATATTAGCTGCAGCACTTCTTGAATTCTACCTACAGTATTGTCATGGATGTGAAGACTAACTCGGGGTATGAAAGGTGCTGTGAAAGGCTGCTGGCATGCAGATAAGACTAAATGAGTCTGGACCACTTCATCTGCTAGACTGAAGGATGAGAAAAAAAGGCAACGGATGTCTGTCAATAGGTTGATAAACAAAAGTCAAAGACAAGCTTTGAGAGGGAAGATGAAGCTGTCATTAGGACACCGGTAAAATTGCCATGGATAAATGCAGTTTTACCCCAGGCAGGAGATTGCAAAACTACACCTAGTGCAATGTGTAAGCAAGCACCTTGATACCAGCAGAAAAAGTGATGGCGATCAGATGAAGTCCCCAGTGACTAGAAAAAGGGAAATATTGCAACCATATTTTAAAAAGATAGAAATGAGGACCCTGGAAATTACCAGTGTGTCAGCCTCACTCACCTCTGTGCCTGGGAAGATGATGGAATAGATCCTCCTAGAAGCTGTGCTACGGCACATGGAGGACAGGGATGTGGTTTGAGACAGCCAGCACAGCTTCACCAAGGGGAAATCCTGCCTGACCAACCCAGTGGCCTTCTGTGGTGGAGTGAATACATCAATGGACCACGGAAAGATTACTGATGTCATTTATCTGGACTTTTTTAAAGCCTTTAACATAGCCCCCCCACAATCTCCTTCTCTCTACATTGGAAGACCTGAGATTTCATGAGTGCACTGTTTGGTGGATCAGAAACTGGTTGGATGGAACATCCAGAGAGCAGTCATCAATGGCTCACTGTCCAGGTAGAGATCAGTGACA
>VZTE01004544.1:0-22928 GCA_013397775.1 Eulacestoma nigropectus
CTAGCCCCGGTCGTGGATCCACTGGACTGAGTGGTTCTTCATTTTATTACAGCAATGGTGAGAGAGCCATCGAAAGCCTCTTCATATCAGTAACTATGTCAGTCTGTGTAGTTTTTATCTCCCCAGACAACAGCCATCACTAGAAAAAGAGGCTCAGCAAAGATGACATTCATTCTTTAAAGCTGACAGCTGTAAAACAAGGTTCTTAGGACTGGAAAGACACCTCAAAGATAACACCAGTAATCAAGTGAGTTGCGTGTTTCTTTTTAATTCTCAGCTGTCTAGGGGCTTTTTCCTTTCTGAGGACTGCTTCTCACAGCTGCCTGCTAGAGATTAGGTGCCACTCACAATTAAAACTGCAGGAAAACTACAAAGATCATGTTTCTTTTGACACCTCTCTCTCACTCTTTGAGTTTGTAACTGAAAGCCCATTTAGTAGGTTACAAGTACCTAGACAATGATCTCAGCTTATCAAAAACTTCACACAGCTGGAGTTCAGGGTAAGATGAAAGTCTGCAAGTGAGAAGGATCCTTCTCTACTGTATTATACAAAATGTTCTCTCTGCAAGGGTACAGAAAGGGTACAGCCCTCTGCTTTGTCTTGCTACTGAGACACACATTTATGACTGTGCCAGTTGTGCCATTTATCTTCTTTCCCAGATTTTAAGTGCCATCCAGTCGCTCCCAAATCTCCACTGCAGCAGTTCCCACTTCAGCAAGCGCATGAAAAGTACAATCTTCATGTGAAAGTGAAGAGACTCTATGAGGCTCAGATGCTCAAAATGCTACTGCAGAGCTAGAGAAGCCCCAAGAAGGGAAAGAAAAGGAGCAAGGAGAAAGCAGAGACCTGTCTGGACCTGTGCAAGCCAAGGGGAACTTTTTCCATCAATTTCCTAAAGAGCAGGCTCTGGTGGGGAAGTTGAAGGACACAGAGTTGTGAAATTGGCTTGAAAATTTCCTACTTGCACTAGCTTCCTAATTGCACTGTTTTCAACTACATTTTATTAGTCACTCTTGGATGACATATCTGTGTCTATTTTGTTTTTTGATTCTCTTGGGATGACCTAATCATGTAAAAAATAGGGAGGCTGTTCATGTCTAATCAGATGGCTGTGTGATTAACTCATTCACAAGCATTTAAAAGACAATTTTACAAATGCATGTAAAGGCCTTTGTCTCCAAACTTGAAAAAGTCTATTTCAGTGTGTGTACACAGTCAGGCTGAGTCACTCCTTTTCTGCTAGTCAGCAAAAAGACTTTCTATTATAGGACACTGAACTCTTATCTATTTGCTGGTTACATTTATAGTTCAGAAAGACAACAATTATTTATTTATTTTTGCCTGCTGCACAGATTTAATGCCTGGGGACAAATGAGCTAGGTGACATCAGTGTCATGCCTGCCCAGAAACTATTTTTAAAAACGAGGCTTTTAAACCCAACTTCCTCCTGTGTAGAAGAGGCAGCATCACACAGTAATACCAAGAACTGAAGAGGCCTTGTTCCAAAGTGTAGGAGCTGGGGAAGAACAGATATAGAGCCCAGTTATGCCTTGTATCAAAAAATTCTGTGTCTATCCTAGAAAGAGGAGAGGGCAGCAGTTTCCCTGCCCATGTCCCTGTGTGTGTGCTGTCCCCTGCATGTGGCATCCCAGTCCTGCAAGAGGTTTTCAGGACACTGCAAGCACTGGGACAGTTATTTTGCACCATGGCAGTGCTCACAGATCCCAACTCACTGTGGGACAGTTAAATATTGAGAATATGGGTTTAACACAGACATGCCCTCTTTAAAAAAAGTAGTGATATAATTCTCCTTCAGAAGGAAAACATAATATTCAATAGTTTTACACTAGATTTCCGTTCAAGTTTTACAATGAGGCTGAGACAGTGGGTGAAGAGCAGCACACAGACTCCAAAGGAAGGCTTATGAATCTCAGTAAAAAATATTTTTGGTTTTTGAGCAGAATGAAAGTACTTCCTCAGTCAATAGGTCTGAGCAGAGTAAAACAAATTTAAGGCATAGTTCTGCTTCAGGGTATAATTAACTTTTTTGTAAGAACAAGACAAAACCTATAGCCAGCAAGTAGAAGTTCTATAACAAAACTTGATACTTAGCAGATTTAATTGAAGTAAAGATTTCCTAAACCCATTTCCTGTGATTATTGTTATTATTCTTAAGAAGCTGATTAGGCAATAGCAGATGTTAGCACTGTACAGATCAACATACATGTGCACAAATACCATAATTAGGAGATTTCTTAGGTCTCACTAAAAGTTGCCTATAAAGGAGCAAAAATAAAGTCTTGCTCCAAATATTTTTCAACACAAACCAAATCAACTTAATAGCAGAATTAATCTGTAGCTCTCTACCACAGGGATTATTTGTACTAAAAACATTCAAAAAGGCCTTGACTTGGAACCTTTTGGGGTGCAGGGGGAAGGTTGCCCTCAGTGCACCGAGGCGTGTGAACACTGCGCACCCAGATCATCATGTACACTGCTATCTCAGCTGATGCTCCTTTCTAAATTCAGTGACTCTCCCAGACTGCTCAGAACTATCACAGAGCTCAGACAGCTCTGTCTGGTGACCACAGTTACAATCCTAGGCTCACTTCTGCATGGTGAACTACAACATAAGGGGCTTTCTTCGGGCCCTGCAGTTGCAGAGCCCCATTTCGGCTGGGTGGGGGGATGTGGGACCTGACCTCTCACCCTGTTGAGTTGCTCTGCTTTAAGACATTTTCTTACATTTCTAAATTGCAATAAATGAAAAACAGTTTGCAGGGAAAATGCTATTGTGTTCCCTGAAAATGCCTTATAAGAGGATTTTTAAAAAGCACCTATAGAAATCTGAAGACTCCCTGGTTTCCACTGAAAAATCAGGGATATTCATACTCTTACAACAACTGTATTTGCATTGAAAATCTCATCCCTCTCAGCCTATGAGTTTCTCCCATAACAGTCTGTAGTTCTTTTTCCCACTTCAAAAGTCTCGTGTTTCCTTTTACTACCATTAGCTAAAACCAGTTCCTGCTGAGCAGAGTAGTAGTGTTGACTTCTGATACCTGAGCTGAATCAGGTCCTGGATGTCTACACCTATTTTCTTTTTTAATTCCATTTCTCATTTGGCTCAGCTGCTTCATGCTGTTATTTTTATTCCCTTGAACAATGGAGGCAGGACTCTCTGTAACAATGCACAATACATTTCGTGTCATAATAAACAGTCCTTTCTACACATCCCAGCTTCATTCAAATGAAAAGTACCCACTTAAGAAAAGACAATACCCAAAGGTGATTATTACCTGACTTGAAATCAAAAAAAGATGAGAGGAAAAAAAGAATTGCTCACATGGGATTCAACTAATATTTGAAAGGTAAAAATGCAGGAAAGACTGAGGCCATATAAAATTCTACTTCTAAATGAAGCATTAGACATTTAAATTAAATGATGCATTTGCACACAGGAAATATGAAAGGTTAATAATATGATGAAGACATCAGCTCTTGCCACAGCAATGGAAAAAAGTTTTGAAATACAAACCACTTGAATTGATATTTAACTGTTTTGAAACCTATTTCAGTTTAAAAAGCTGGAGGAAGTATAACTGCATAGCAAATACCAGACTGAAGTTTACAAGCACCTCTGACCCAGGGTAATGATCAGCATTTACCGGGAAGGGAGGATGGACCACTCTATCCTGTGCTGCTGGCCAGGCTCCTTCCTGCTCGGGAGGTGTTTGCGGAGCAGGAGAGGCGATGCCCACGCTGGAACAGAGCCAGGGTCAGGATGCAGCTGTGAGCAGCAGCCACAGAAGGAGTGCTTTTGAAAAAACGGATAATCCAGCTCAGGATTAACAACTATTGTGCAGCTGTGGAATTTGTTCAACTATATAAATACAAGGCTGTCTGCCCTCAATACAACTTTTAAACATTTTTTGGCTTTTGGCCCTTTTCCACTTCAAGGCTATTTTTAAGCTGATTTCTCTTCCCTTTAATGAAGATAATCCCATTTCCTCATCACAAAAATTTTCTTTATGTGGCCAGCAGGAACGCTCCACATACTTTCTTAGCACTCCAGAAACATCCCAGACACTTGCGAGATTCAGCAAGTTCACACTGGCAAGGAAGCCAACATCCCTAAATTTGCCCTTATCTGGGACCAGGAAGTCTTTAAAGGAGACTATTTGGCTCCAGACAACAAGCCCACAGGTGAGATCGATGTCACCTCACACAGGCTGTTTTCTATCCTCTCCATAGGTCAGATGATGGGATGAAAAATGTTCTATAGACAGCATGAAAGCAAAGGTTTAAACCTGTTTTCTGTCCAGTCCCCACATCACCTGGAGGAAACAGAGCTGTCTGTGTCCCAGACACAGAGCCTGTCTCTATCTGGCCAGCTGGATCCAAGTGTGTGTCCATGGAGGAAAGCCCCAAATAATGACAACAAACAACACTTGTGAAAGGCTGGATGTTCACCTGCACTGTGAAGGTTTGTAATTTGGTCAAACTGAACAGGTATTCTCATCAATGCCAAATAACACATTCCTGAAATCTGTGTTAACCGTCCTCTCCAAACTATCAAGTTTTTGTTTACAAAGGCCTAGTTAGACAGAATGTTTGATTTTGCGTTGGTCTCAGATACATGTGAGTTGATTGAATTTAAATCAATTGTTCAAGGCATATTCCCCCAAAATGGGAAATTTGAGTTCAAAGGTTATATTTTACCCCGATTCAAATAAAACCAATGTTTTATAGTGGAGGATATACAACCACCTCAATAAAACAACAGTATGAGCTCTGCTTATAAAGCAGAAAGTGTACTACCACATTCTAGCACCATTTGGTGAAGGTGAAGACCCACAAAGCATAAGACAAACATGCTACAGCTGGAAAGATCCAGTAACAAAAGTGTAAGATTTCATGTTCAGTCACATATGGAAAAAAACAGTCCAGGACTCATTCCAGCCCTGTTGTGGGGGAATGAGAATCTACTTATCACTGACAGGTCATGCTGGACAGTCCTTGTCTTGTCAAATGAGCCAGGATATACCTGCTCCCAAAGCTGAGAGCTGAGGAAATGAGCCATGTTCTGTAAAAATGGTTCTTTAACCCTCATAGGTCATAAACAAGTTTAACAAATTTAAACAAATGAAATTGTCCTGGTTTGCAAATGCCAGATGTGGACTTTAACTCAGACAGCTATGAATGTATAATATGTCTTCTTCACTATCAGTGCAAACGTGTTGATGGCATTGGTTTTACACCAACTGTCCGTACCACATTTGTGGAGACCACAAAAAAACCCAACAAACCCAAACCACAGAACATGAGGGAAAACCATGAAGAGATTGTAATTTCCATTAACAAAATGTGAATCTGGGCTGCAGGAGTCACATAGAGCTGAGCTTCAGCAGACACAAAGAAATAGTTCTGAATTGGGTAAGTCATGTTTTGAATGGTTACCTGACAGCACAAGCAATATTCCAGTTTTTAGATAAAGGCAGATAATAAGTGATTTAACTCTATATTCATGTGAACGTGAACTGAGCTGGTGTTCTGTGAGTAGAAATAGGGCCCTAGATCAGGCAGCCGCAATATTTCTGAACAGTGTTTTAAACTTTCAAGGTCTGAAGGTTTTCTCCAGCTGTAGTGTTCCCAGTGATGCTGCAATATATAGAAATAATACATCTCTGTGGCTTGGAGGTGTTTCAAAATGAAATTTCTAAACACTTTTAATCTTTCAAAGTTCTGTCTGAATAAAGCACATCGACGTGTTCTGCAACAGTCCTGACACTACCCACAAAGATGCATGAGAGTAACTTCTGCTGCTCTCTGAAAGCAGAAATGCTGATTTCAGTGGACCCTAAGTTAGATCAGCTTTCCAAAAAATCTACCCAAGAGGCTCAATTTATCTACAGGACTCAGTCCTCAGGCATGTTTTCCAACATCAACCGCACATACCCCTGGGGTTTTCTAGATTGACAGTAAGCTCATATACTTACTGGTTGGATAATTACTGGTTCATCTATAAGCAGTGATTAGATTTGTAAATGTACCTTGCAGCATCTAAATCACCAGGGTAAATGATTTGAAAAACAAGCAGACTATTAGTGCCATAAACCACTGAGCTGATTGGCACATCCTGAAAGCATTTTGCATAATGCTAATTCTTTGAAAGCAGTCATTCCTACAAGAAGCTACCACTTGGCAGAATGTTAAACCCTTCTGCTTTGCCTTGGGCTGTTAGCTGACTAAATGATCATTAATTCTTTGGAAACAACAAATACCTCTGAGATTACCACTTTAATGTTGAAGGGAATCTATTTTGGTACAAGGAATACAGTGAAATACGATGCCAGTTTTATGCAGTGCATTAATACTTCTAATTATCTTTAACACAAAAACTCAGTAATATCTATTCAGGCTGCAATATACTTACTCCAGCATCTGCTGTGGCTAAGGCAGTTTTTAAACTCATGTTGTTTTCACAATCTGCCACAGATCACTCGCCCTGTCTTAGGTTACAATGTAAGATGTAACCAAAAGTATGTATTCTATTACCATCTACATAAGCTGTTAAAATAGGTGGGACAGTGTTCTTTATCTTCTCCATGAGTCAGCCCTTACAACTCCCTCCAGGGGGCTATCTCTGCTAATGGGCCATCAAGGCCCATTCTCATACAATGACTCATAGAATTACATCATCCCATCGTGAGATGCCCCGCCCTGAGGGGAAGAGCCAAATATTCCCACGTGTATATAATCTGAGGTTTGGAACACCATGGGCAGTACTACCACTGGATTCCCAGAGGACAAGAGCTTGACAACCACCACTGGAGAAGGATCAGTTCTTTGTACAGGATCACCATTTTGACAGAACCACTTCCATCACTCCAACAAGGACTACAGCCTACATTTACTTGGACTGCTACCACCACCCTGACTAACAGGGTGTCAGGTCATATTCTGACTCTGTCAGTTTAAGTCAGTGCTTCTGTACTATTGCCTTTATTTTAGTTTTCCTGTTAGATTGTAGTTCTGACTTGGAATCTCCCACTGGTTTGCTTTCAAACTAGTACGCCCTATAAATTTTCACTAATGCATTTGTAAATTGGGATGTTGGAGCCCAGGTCTTGGTGTGCTAGTTATAACCACTACCAGAAAACCAAAATCAAGACCTGTCCACTTCACAAAGCCATGAGAAGCACAGAAGTAGGAGGATCCCTTTTATGGAGAAGGCAGAGGTTTTACACAAGGGGATGGCTCAAGAGGCTGAGGTGGTTTTATGCTGCACAAAATGTCTTTCTGAAACAAGTCAGGCAGACATCATTAGCTTTCTCAACTGATGGTACCAATGACTTCCATAAATTTCACATAAAGATTAGTACTTACAAGCATTACGGTGGATCCAATCTGCAAGCATTTTGCACCTTGTTAAAATAAGATCAAAGTGACACATCAGTAGTTAGCCTTTGTCTTTTCTCATTATAGCCAAAACTTATTGTTACTTGTCACATCAGCTTGCTGGAACATCAAGTGTCAGTACCTAGTGATTGATATAGTTGATTCCTTGAAAGTCATTCAGCAGTCTCCTTTGTTCCTTCAGGCTAATAAAGCATGGTAGCCAAGCGACAGGCATAATTATCCTGTGAGTTGGCTGTGCTTCTACATTCACAGGGTCTTTTTGTGCCTTTTCCAAGAGCCATTGTTAGAAATTTCAGATAGTTCAAAGACAGTTCCAGTGTGGGAAGAGATAGGATGAAGTTGAGCTGCGGGCTGTGAGATGTGCCTGCAGAATGCCATGACAGCACAGAGAAGCGTGTTTCTGCCTGACCTTGGGGGAGGAGATGCCACACGGCAGAGCCCTGCGCAGAGGAGCCTGCCAGAAGCTGCCCAATGGGTGGGCAGCGTGTGATAAGCCTGCTGGAAGCTGCCGGACGGGTGGACAGCAAGTGATCACCCCCATGTAAGGACATTAAGAAAGTGTGTTACTGACATGGCAATGTGTGATAGGTTGCTTAGTGAAAAATACCATAGAAGGAAATACTGTGTCTTGAAGAGGTGTATAAAACCAGCTTGTTTCTTTGAATAAATGTCTCAGATTCCCTGCTGGTCTGAGTCCGTGCCTTAGTCATTACGCCATTCCAGAAATCTATCATTCTCTTCTCCAAGAAATTCCATCGTCTGTGGATCCAGCTGTACCAAGTCAGAGATGAGGGCCAGGTCCTCAGCAGGAATCCCAGCTCTACCACGTCACCCTTGACAGCAATAGCAGAGCAGCACCGTAGCAGTTATGTCCTAGTTCCATTAAAATGCTCTGAATATGGATGCAAAGGTTTCTTCATCTTCTTATAGGCACCAAAAGTGTGTCCAAGTAAAGGAAACCACCTCATTGGGATGTGATCTTTTGCCGTCGAGTGGAGCTGCAGGTGTCTCTCAACTGACAGAACTGGGGCTCCTTCAGAGTGGCCTCAACTCACTAACACTGACACCATCAATGATACTCTGTGATCTTAAAATGAGTGGCGTGTAAACCAGAAAATAATCAGTGCCATGACGCAATTATTTCCCTCTACCAGCACTCTTCTTAGAGTTTGCAAAGGACTATTAGAATTTCAACACTTGCTTGACACCTGCAGCAATTTTCTATGAAAGCATAACAAGTATTTTCACCAATGTCATAAGCTATTCAAAACAATATGGATTATCACCAAATCACTTTGTAACTCTGCTCTCCAAAGTGCCAAATCTCCAAGGAGACACACATACTGTATTATCTACCACTTTCATGCGAAACACTGGAAAATAGATGCCAGAGAAGAGAACAGGAGCTATGTAATTAACAGTCACTGTGAAGTAAATGGGAGAAGTTAAATGAGGGATGGCAGCTGTGCATACTCAAAGTTTCCACTTAGTTTTGAAATAAAGGATGAGCCTTTTATTTATGGGTCAAAATTCTGACTCATGTTGCCATAACCCGAGGGCTGACCTGAGCCCCACTGTCATCAAAGGGACTGTTCTTTAGTCAGGGCATGAAAGGAGAGAGGTCCTCAGTGAGAAACACGTCATGTCTGAGCAGGCAAGGCACTTACATGCCCTCAATATCACTAACAGCTGGCAGACTCTTCCACAGAGCCAGGTATCCACCCCAAACCTAGCTTTTGGCATGTGCATGATCTTTTTAAGCATAATACTGTGGCATTCTGCCAGATTAACAGTGGCATGATCTGATTTATTACATGGCAAAGTAGGGAACTACACTGTTTAAAACAGAGTGGTGCAAACTAGGGTATCACCAAGTAGCTAACACTCAAGATCCCCCCTCATAAATCTGTGTTACCAAACCCACTAAATAGAAGCATATAAACACTCCATATGTTCAACACCATCTTCCTACCATTGTCCAGAAAATTAACTTAGAACTGCAGTTTAAATTATGACAGTACAAGAGATATCTCTCTTTCATGATCTGCTAGAGTGTAATATACATGACAAATGATATTATGTCTGTTTGTAAATGGCTTAGAAAAGAGTTAGGGGCTAAGATTATGCTGAGGGATTCTAACTTCTGCCTTTATGGAGCTTAATAGGCACTATGGCATCTCAGCCAGTCATAACTATGACAGCAACACAATGTAAGAGATGACATCAAACCAAAAGATTTTCAGATAGAATCAAACTGGGACAACTGAAACAAAAGCAAAAAATCAGCAAACACCTGCTGAAAAGCTGCCTAACAGTGTTCCAAACCACATGAAACAGATGTGATGAGATTCAGTTTTTAAAGTATTTGCAGGAGTGACATCTACATTTAAAAACAATGGAAGTCTTTCATGCAGCAGCCCATAATAATTCTCTTAGGCATGGAGGAGAATATCTGCTGTAAGTATGAGTATTCACTAGTCCAGAAGAAGAATATATCTATTTTCCAAACATCACCTGCAGCAAAGCCTTATTTTTAAAGACAATGATTATTCTCATGCTGCTAAAGTACTGAACTCAGTGATACCAAGTCATGTAATGGGAGACTGAAAAAATCTGAAGCCTGTATTTAGAAATTCAGATAATCTTAGTACACATAATTTAAGGAGTAATAGTGCAATTCTCTAAACCATGTTTCTCAAGCCTTTAAAGACTATCAGTAAACCCAGTATCACTTTCTTCTACCAGGAGCTGTGCAAAGCCTCCTCAAAGGGAAAGGGCACTGAAAGCAGAGCTCAATGATCTTTTCAAACTCCTCTCCTTTTTTTGGTATTTTGATGTGCTGTGGCACAGATCTCATGCCAATAGTTTTCCAAAGGTTCATTTATAGCCAGACGTTTACTTTTAAAGCCCCCTTTGCAGCTGAGAGTTGTGTCCTGGCCCAGCACTGCCTCCGATGTGAAGCCCGCAGGGGATGGGGAAGTCAGCAGCTGATTTTGGCACAAGCTTCCCCTGGGGTGTGTGGATGGATGTCATCTTTCAGGTGAAAATCAAACAATGACCTCTGGTTAAACCCAAGTCTGGGTTAGGAGGCACCAACACTGAAGGTCAAAAATAAACAGACCAGGTTTCCGAAGCTGTTCTTCTCCTCTCCCTTACACTGTCCTCTGGATTCTCAGCTGCTCTGGAATTATGCCTCTCCCTCAAAAAAACTTGGCTCATACAGCAAAAGCCAACCAAATCTACTCTTCCTTTCCCAAGCCCTAGGAAATCTCACAGCTCAAAGCAAACTGGGAGCCACCATCCTCAATGGGCCTCTTCTCCCACAGCACCACGATTACAATGGAAATCAATCCTTTTCTAGAAAAGCTCATGCAGCAGCAGCCCATTTACAGCTGTGTTACTACAGAACTGAAATGGGGTGAAGCATCTCCAGAATTTTTAATTTAATTGAACATTAATACAGTTTGAGAATAACCATGCACTCCTAGTACTGTGATCCCCATCCCTTATCTGAGCTGAAGTTAAGCAAAAGCATTTGCACTTTCTACTTCTAAAGATCATGCAAGCTGACTGAGGGGAACTTTCCAATTACTTCTGAGTGAAGATTATACAGATGAGACCATAAATAATATCAGAGCTATTGAAATGACCTGACAGGACAGAAAGATTTATTTCCTAGTTTATCTGAACACTTTTGTGAGATGATGGAATGAAGCTTGAGTGTTCCATTTAATCCCTTCCTTGCTTTTTTATTGAGTCAGGAGATGTTTAAAGAAATTTATGTAGCTGTTTGAAAGTCAGAATTTTTAATAAGTGACACAGAAAAAGAGATTACAGTAAGGAAAAGATGCAGACAACACAATACTGTACATAAGAAAAAAAAGGCTTTGCAGTGACTTTCCCTATCAAGGCAGAGGAACAGAAGATATTTTTTCGTGATTTATCCATACAGTTTCCTTAATCACTATCTGCACTTAAGGAAACAAGGGGGGAAAAAAAAGACAGTTGTTAACCTCACTGTAGAAATGCAATGTATGAATGCAGAGCTTTCTAAGACACAGCAAATATAGATGAATATATGCATGTGAGACAGTGACGAGGCTGTGTATGCTGACCTATTCTCTGCCCAAAAGCAGAATTCCGTTGCTCACTTGTCCATAGGGATACACAGACAGTGAAAAAAATGTTAATCCATTAGTACCAGCTTTATCTTTCCCTTCTACAGAATCAATATTTCACCTTCAACACTGAATTCTCAGTCTAAATAAGGATGAGAAGAACATCTGAGAGAGTTTCATAAACTTTTACCCAAAATGTTTAAGGGTTGTGGGCATGTCCACTTAGAAGGACATTTCTCTGAATCTTGACTTTTTACTTCAGTTAAGAGATGATTTTGAAATGGTTAAAAAGCTAAGTTCATAGCAACTCCCTCATTCACTTCAGATTCACTGTTGTAAGCTAATTAAAAACTCATCTCAGATTTTAAAAAATGCAGAATAATTTAGATTTGAATCTCATGTAACTGTGGCTTTAAACACTTACTTGCAAGCAAAATATGATATATACACAGAAATCTGTTTCCAAGTGTCTGCATGAAGCCTAAACAGCAATAATTCTTCTCTAAAGGACAGCTAAAATAGGCACTGCTTTGAATTCTTTCAATATTGTACACAAGAGATGGGTGAAGAGAATCAAGTGCCTTATGCTGCCTGGTTGTATGTATCAGACAGGTAACAATAAGAGAAAATAAACTCATTTAGAACTTTTTTAAGCCCGTATGCTCAACTTCACTGGCAATAATCAATGATAACTCCAATACAGCACGATTCAGGGCGAAGAACTGGAGACAGAATCTGTGCTCCTTTGGAAGGGTTACGTAATCCAACCACACATGCACTTGCTGCCCTGCTTCTGGCACAGTTGTGTAGTCCTGAAGATCCATGTGCATGTACAGACTTATCCCTTCACATACAGCCAGTACAGATTAACCAAAAGTCACACACACTTAACCATAAATATGTTACAAAAGTAGAGTCAGGATCTGCTGTCAGTATCCAAGCAATCCTGCCAGGTTTCAGGGAGTGGCAAGCATAGATGCCAGTGTTTGAACAGAATGTGAGGAAATTATTCAGAGTTTAATAAAACATACATCTGAGTAAACGGCCAGGAGAAGTGATGTATCCTCAATTTTAGAACAGATCTCCTGTGGCTGGATGCTGGGTAGAGACACTTCTTAAGTCTCTCACTTTTTCTTTTTTTTTTTCCTTTTAAAAAAGATCCTTTCTTCTCCACCAGAATGTTTTCGTATTGCTTTTGTTCTTGTTGATAGATGATTGCTTTCTGTAGCTTTCTGTTTCTCTCCTTTCTGACATTTCTTTTCTTTTTCCCCAGACAGCTTTTTCGTTTCTTACCTTCAACCTCTGCTCCACTTTTTATTGTATTTCCTCACATCTCTCCCTTTCTCTCCTGCTGCTGTAACCACCATTCTCATTTCCCTACCTTTCACAGGCTGTTGACAGAATAGTTAAGTGATAGGAGAGCCTGTGTGCAGAACCCTTCTTAGAGTCCCTGGAAAAGGACAAATCCCCCAACCCCATTTTCACAATTTCTAAAACATCACCGTGATTTTTTTCAGACATTTAGATGTATTAACACTAGCATTATGAAGTCTTTGTGTGAATCCTTCTCTGAGTAGCACGTGGAAACTAATCCAGGTAAACAGAGTGGTGCAAATAGAAGTGAACAGAACGACAACTATGAAGAGCATATGGCTGAGTAGTCATTGTCTTTGTGGTTGGAGCTGCAAGTTATATGAAATCCCTTTCAAGACTGTTAAACATTTGATTGTACATAATTATTAAGCTTTAGTTTCTTATCACTAACTGGTTCTTCTTTTTTTGGATAGATAGAATTCCATTAAATCATACAATTCATGGTGAATACAGAATGGATGTAGGACGTTCTGGGTCTACATAACACATAATTGTTCTAATTTATTCTTACTAACAACAACTTGGTCATAGTGAATTAGCCCTTTTGTCTGAATACCCAATGACAGCACACTGCAGGCAAAGAGACAAGATCTTTGAATAAGGCAATGGCTCTGCTACAGTTTCCATCATTTTCTGCCACAGATGGGACTGCTGGGAAGCAGGAGAGGGCTGGTTGGAAAAGTATAAATTGCCTTGGGGAAAGTTCACTTGAAGCCAATAAATTGGGTCATTAGCAGCCCTGGATAAAATACCATGTCCAGATTTATTATTTCCCAGGCAATTTGCAATACCTTTAAAAATTTGGCTCCTTACCTCTGAGAATTTGGGGAAAAGCATATTGCCTCCAGACACACGAAACACGCATTACACTACACTATGTTAAAAAAAGCCACAGCCTGAAATGCAACAATTAAAATTCAAGGAACTAAACAAGGAAAGAACAGACTAAAAACCTATGAGCATCTGTTTTCATTTTATCAGGGTATCTCAGCGCCTGAAGTTGCAGATGATGGTAAAACCATCAGGTACAATGAACACGTCCATTCCTGGTACAGCTATTTATGAACTCATCTTTCAGGTAACACAGACCAAACCTGAGATTTACTCAACAGGATAAGGCTTTGCAGGCTCCTAGTCACACCACAGGCTTTATATATTACTTTTCTCTTGAAAGAGACAGAATCAGACTATGCACTTCCATTTCCTTGGGAATAGCTAAACTCCTTCATAAAACAGCAAACGGATGAAAAAAGCAGGTTCTTCTGAACACCAGAAACAGCTAACTTTCACAGTCTATTTTACTCTCCTGCATTAACATGATTCAAAATGGAATTTGCTAGCAGAAAAATCAGAGCTAACTCCATTAAAACAATAGCTTATGGAATCAAATCCCTCTTTTCAGGCATTTAGGCATATGTAACTAGAGCTTAGCTCTATTTATAGAGAAATAAAACTAGAAACAGAGTTGGTGCATAAAAAGTAGGCATAATCTGGTATTTGTTTTGTGTAAACTCAGACTATCAAAGGGGTTTATTAAAACTATATGTTACCTCAGAATCTGCACATACAGGCTCAATCAACACTTAGAACAAGAAAGTATTTTGAAATATAAGATACCTTTATATTAGGATAACTATATAGCAGGCATAGCTATATAGCTATTTATAGCTATATAGCGTTATGCCAACTATATAGCGTTGGCATAACTATTTCAATTTTAAAAAATCCTGAAACTTATTAAATCATACCTTTGCCATGCAGGTATATCTCCCAGATTCCACACTATTACAAGTTAGCTTGCAGCACACAAAACTGGAAATTCAGGAGAGATTTTGGGGTGGGAGCCCTATGGTATATGAGCCCTGTTTTGTTCAGGAGCAAGAAAATCCCCAGGACTCTGGGGTCTATGTCTTGAACACATTCTGGCTTGATCAGTTATTAAAAATAGTGCATTTTAGCCTGAACTAGGCTATTTTCTCTCATGTACTGGTCCTCTACAAGGTGTACTTGTAAATAATGGTGCATTCACACATAATTAACAATTATAGACTAGAAATTTCACTCTATGTACCAAGGCTCAGATCCTGTTGACTCCGAAAAGGTTTTAAAATCAAGTCATTCATATAACTTCAGGTTCAAGAGTTTAACACTGGACATCCAGCTTTTTGGAGAGGACAGAGGCAGAAGAGTCCACTGATCTCCCACTTTGAGCTCTCATTCCACAAACCACAGGAGGAAGTCAGACGGCAGCACATCTTGAACTGGGCCAAGTCCAGTTCCTGACTGAAGAATCGACACTGATGGAGAGCCACAGGCTGATGAGCTGCTGCACTTCTTTATTACCTCCCTTGGAAAAAGCCTGTGCTGTAAGTCTGGGATACACTCATAGCGTCGACACAACATAATCTCTTCTTGTTACACACTTCAGCTTAATAGACACAAGAGTTCTCCATCACCAATTCCAATTCCCTCTATACTTAACTCACAGACTAAGCCATGTGGCACTGTGTTGAATACAGCAGAGATTCTTTAACTCATCCCATCTCTTTTTTCTTTCTTGTGGGTATCCCAAATTGTCCTCCTCACAGCGAGCTTCCCAAAGCGCTAACAGCCAGACCTGGAGACTGACTGCTGCAAGGATCCCATCAAGATGCCAGATCCAGAAATAGCATTTCTCCAACCCCACATGAGTGTATTCCTCAGGGATTGTATTATTCCTTCTGGTCACAGTAGCTCTCCTGAAATGCTTCCCAAAGCAGACTCCCTCATTGTTTTTACATCCTTTTTACAGTCTCATGGACATACTGATTTTGCTGTATTGAAGTTCCTGTTGTCTGGTACATCCGTGTCACTATGTACTGGCCCCATTTCAATGTAACTCCAGAGCAAAGCCTTTCTGACTCTTGGCTGCTGAGCTTTTACTAAAGTGTTCTCTAACTTTCCCCAGTTCTAAGCCGCAATTTTTATGTCCTACAAGCTGATTTACCACAGCACTGTTGTCAACACTGAATGCGGCTCCTTTAAAGCTGCAATTTTTGATCTGAATTTTGTCACAGGCAATACAGCTGAAACTTTTCAACAAAATTGAGAAAAAAAATAATAATTTCTCAATACAACAAAGCATCCCAGGGCTATTACCATTTGGTTGACTACAGCTTGGAAAGAGCAGGGACCAGAGGCTCTCTCTCGTCTGTCTTGCATCCCCATGCCTGGCAAGCTAGCTGCTCTTAGCAGAGTGAGCACAAAATCCCGCTGGATGATTTTATGAAGCTCACATCCACAGGGAAGTAGTGCAGAAGCTACTGGAACAAAGATGGTGATTGCTGGCACCATCTCAGTGTTGCAAGAAAATCAGACCAAAAATACTATGGACACTTAGCTTAAATCAGGCTCTTTGGCAGTGGCAGGAGAAGGCTGGATATGGCAGCACTCTATGACATATCTATGTCACAGACTGTGACATAGATATGAAACATAGGCACAATTTTGTGATATCACCAGTGATAAATAAAGCTGATATCAGGCAATATTGCTCATGGTTTGGATTTAACTTTTTTTCACTCATCTGGGCTTTACATATATCATGTGGAAACAAGATTGCCAAATCATAGGCCTTCTACATCTAGTTAAACTAAACTAGCTTTTAGTGCTCTGGTCTATTCCTCTTTTCATCTCAGGATAAAGCTGACATATAAGTCCCCTGCTAAAGGACAGAGTACTTCTGGGGGAAGTTTTATTGCTGACAAAGCCTTATTTCCAGCTTGCCACAATGAGGATGAAACGCAACACAGTGGAACAGCTCTCCCAGCCCTCAACTAACAGTGAAAGACTTCACAATGGGTCACCTTCTTCCTCACTGCAAACTCATGGTCTGCAGAGACAACATCTCTTCCTGCTCTTTCATGGCTACAACACTGATGGATACAAATCCATCAAAAACTGCTTCCAGGTTCTCAGAAGCTGCAAACACCACTTCTGACAGATGGCTCCTCCTTCCCTCATCTGCTCTTAAATAGGTGATAAACATGGATTTTAGCACTTCCATCATGCAAATCATTCCCACTAGACTTCTCTTCTATCGACTAGGTTGAATTTAAGCCCATAAATGTGCCATTCTCTTTCTTGTTTATTACCCAGGTTCCTTTCATGGCTCTGTAAATGTTAAAAAAAAAATCTTTATATCCCCTGATGGCTTGATTAATTTTGTTCTTGACATCTTGAGTTTCTTCTAAATGAGTGCTTGTTTCTTCCCATCCCACCTTCCCTGTTTGTTGTCATTTCAATGCCTGCTACACTGCTTCATTCATTCATCTCTGACTGGAGCTTATGAAGCCTCTGGATACAAGAAGCCCTCCGAGTCTCAAATTTCAACTGTTGTGGGGCTGAGCTTTGAAAGGAGATTTTTCATAAGGAAAATGCACATCTTGGGAACATAGTTAGCAAAAGGAACATGGAAGAATCACATAGAGACAGCTTTTCTGGATGTGCTCAATGATCATGCCAGGACTTAAAACAGGAGGATGTTACCTTAGAACTGGGCTGCTCCTAATTTAAAAAGACAGCAAGTTAGCATGTCTTAGAAAGTTACCCACATGAGTGGGACACGGTAACTGGCAATATATGCACTTTCAGCATTTTGGAAATGTATTCTAAGCTATCCTTAATGGGAAAAAAAAACCCCAAACACCCAAACCCTCTCCCCGCAAAAAATTACCAGTGAAAAACACCAACACTGCAAGAGGAAATCTAAGATTACTTACTAAAATTCCCCATCTTTAGAATGGCTCAGGAATTCCACGTGCCCACAAAAAAGAAAAGCCCATATCCACAAAGTTGTGCAGTCCTTTTTGTTCATTATTATTTTAAAAACATATTGAATCATAAGACAGGCTGCGGAGCTCAAACACCCTCAACACAACTGAATCCTATCAGAGACAAGTAATACCAATACCAAAAGACACAGAACTGGGCAAGATCCATACTGGGGTGTATACATTGATCACATAATGAAGGAATACTTGCAACTCAGGCCTGACTCTCTGGGGATCTGGCAATGTTTTATTAGTGTGCATAGTTCTCTATTCTCATTTGAAACACAACTGGAAAACAAAAACGCATGAAGCTTTACACATCACACCAAAGGCTTTTATTTTCCCAAGGTTAAATGTACCAAGATTGGCTGATACAGAGAACAAGAATGAACAAACCTCAAGGAAAAAAAAAAGTTAAAAGAAAAATCACTGAGTTTTTGAGGGCGCAATTGTGTTTTCTTTTTGTGAACATCTGAGAGAATCATTCATTCATATTCTGGATGGGAAAAAGCAACTGAAACAGGTGGTCTATTACTAGATGCATTAAACAAGAGACTTACACATTACATACCCATCTTGAGGCAATTAGGCTGATCATTTTTTTTCTCTTTTATGGCTTCATTGAAAATTTTTTGCAATAAAGCAATTAAAAAGTAACTATCAAAGCATTTATCTATGCTTTATCAAAGACAACCAGCCGGCCTTTCTTTTATCTGAGAAAGGCTGCTTCACTTTCCATCCTTAGAACATACAAATTTAGAGGCAACATTCACAGTTAAGAAAATGACATCATTCTGCCATTGTCCCAAGCCTGAATGGTAAATGATGGGGTATGGACCAGCTAAATCATTGTTTGCTTTCTGTTTTGGAAAATGATTCTTTTGACTTCAATCTCACGAGACATCCAGAGAAATGGATTTGCTGTACAATAAATCTTGAAGTAACCTTGCTGCACGTGCTTTGGGTTTGTACAGACACTGTCGTAATAGGGGGGCACAAAATCCACATGGAATAATGATTTTCAAAGCTCAGGTTGATGTGACAGCTGGAGCCAGCCAGACACTAAAACATAAAACAATGGCTGCTGCAATAGGCTGCAAGTGCTACAAAGCTATTTTTTAGAGGTACTTCACATGAATGGTGGAAAACGGTCTGTGACATAGGCCCCAAAATCTCCTCCCAGAAGATGTAACAAAAAGGGGATATGCAGACTGTAGTCCTCATAGTTCCTCGCCCGCCTCGCCCTCCCCCNTAAACCACCGAAGAAGCCAAAGTTCTGTCTGTCAGTATCCTAAACAATCCAGGGACCGGGCACACACTGACTTAGAGCAAACTACAGGGACTGATGCAATTGCTTCAGGTTTAAGAACTTTTTGTGGCTGCCAGATTGTACCTGAGCATGGCCCCATCCCTGGAAATATTCACGGTCAGGTTGGACAGGGCTCTGAGTGACCAGATCTAGTTGAAGACATCCCTCCTCCTTGTAGGGGTGATGGACAAAATGACATTTAAAGATCCCTTCCAACTCAAACTATTCTACAATTCTATTATTTTGGGCACTACAGATGATTGTACCTCTCCAACCACACACTAATACATTTCAACAGCAAAGATCAGAAGTGTATTTAAGAAGCTGACAAATGAAAGCTAATAATAAATTTTTTATTAAAAAAACTAATAATATTAAATATTAAATTAATATTAATAAATTTCATTATGGAATTTAAAACTGCAATTAAGTGGTGAACAGAAAGAGAGAAGAGGTACACTCCCAAATTCATCAACATCTTGGGATTTTACCAAGAGCCTCAATCTTTTTAAAATCTCCAGCTTCTTAAATCATAACACAATGGATGCTGAACCAGGAAAAGTCTTGGGAGATCAGCTCATCCATCCCTAGCTCTCAAGGCTGGCCAACTACTGGTAAGCTAGCAAGACTTAGCTGCATTTTTTTAATGCTACTCTGAGTAAATTATTATACAGCCTGCTCTCTGTTGTGTGGATGGTCAGATGTGGGATGATCTGGAAAGCCATAAATCCATTAACATAACTCTATGGGATCATTGTGTGAAATGGAGATAGCAGTTCTTAAAGTGCAGCTCTAATAATGTACTTACAGGTAGAGTACAATCTATATTTATAAGAAACAAAAGGCAAAAACCCCTTGAGCCCTTGAGTCTGATACGTAAGTCAGTCTTGTGATTTATTGAACGCGGAGAAGCGAGGGGGTTGAGAGCTGACCGCGTTTACCTGAAAACCGTCCCTGGCAGGGGATCAGCCTGGTGGTGCAGTACAGCACTCTAGCTGGCAGATTTCTCTCACCCGTGCCAGTGGAAGGCACTAAACACATGCTCACACCTTAGCTAAGACAGCTCATGCGTTACCAGAGACAAAGAATCTGGAGGGCACCTCGTGTGGATTTATTCCGAAGAAGACAACACAGCATGGAAAGGAAATCCAAAACACGAAAAAGGGCGAAGCAAGCTCAGGCACTCACCTATATAGGGTTACAGAACCAACTATCCAAGGGCCCAGGGGCGGAACACAGGCGGGACTAAGGCATGGGAGCCAATGGGGAAATTCTGGGGGAGCGGCGAGGGGGCAAGGTTTCTCCTTTCATCATGAGTCGGGGGCCGCCCACCATCTGGGGACTTGAGGGATCTCTTGCCCCTTGGGCTTTACCTCAACAATTTATAAGTAACCAATTCTCGATTTCTGAAAGCCGATAATTTCATGTATCCTAAAAAGCAGAGTGCACAGCCACACAATATTAAATCTATAGGATTAAACTATGCTACTAAACCCAGCAATTACAAACCACCTTATCACATTCAGTTCAGAGCAGAGCACACGTTGCAAATAGAGCTCTTGGTCTTATTCCACCCTACATTAGATAAGTTCAGTAGTACTGGAAGTACTGCAGCACACTGTGAATGATGGATGAAATGAGAAATCTCTGCTCAGTGCACACCAAATAGCCAACTCCCTCCTTTGCTGCATCATTTGCTTTCAAGGTACTTAATATGCAACTTCACTGAGAGACATTCAGAAAATCCCAGTGAGCCCAGATGTCACAAAAATAAAAAGAGATTGTTGCAACTTTGTCCCAGGGCTTCAGTTGTTTTTATTCAATTTTAATTTTATTTCTGCCTACCTCCATCCAGTGACCTCCCTTGTCAGGGTGCATTATGGACTCAAAACATAAACATCTACCACTGCTGGTTGCTCAGTTACAGAAGAGGTTTAAGGGACTGGTTGCTTCATCTCCCACTAAGCAGACAGTTTGCACTGCATGAATACTTCTTTTTGAAAATATAATATAAGTGAATAATCAGCTCCATCACATTTTTTTAATCAGGGGCCACAGAACCACATTGTTTTCATAGCACTTTGGGCAGCTTGATTTCTATAAAATATAATTCAAGCCACAAGCAGTTTGCATTGGCTTCCACTGAGCTGATTTTCCATTAAATACAATCTGCTGGGCAGAATTATCATGGAGGACGAAAGATATAGTCTTTTGCTAACAAGCAGCACAAGTTGGCTTACAAAAATTTATGTCAAGGTTTAAGTCATGGCTTCACTTTTGCTGGGTTAGAGATTCACTTCTCCCTGGCTATATTGCTGTACTGTTTCAGGTTATTGTATTGGGTACATGGTCAGCTGCTATGCTGCTCCTGAAAGGTTAAAATTGCCAAAATCTTGCTATGTTATTGCTTTGTCTCTCTAGTCCTTCACTCCTGCTGGGTAGTTTGTATCATCAATTTATTACTTGTAATAAGTGCATAGCAGACAATATATTACTTCCTACATGCATGGGCAGAGGTCAGAAGTTGCTTTATTCCTGTCTAAGTGCAATGGCCTCTGTTGCAATCCTATTAGGAATGTTTAATAAAACAGTTTAATATCTGAATCCACTTCTACTGCATCTCTATAGTTAGTAATGGGGCATGGCAGGAAGAGAAAAGGATTAGCCCTATCACCACTATGTCTCCCACAAGGTTGTTTCCTTCAAAGAAGAAGGCAGGATATTATTTATAGATTACATAGTGCTATAGTTTTATTTACTCCTTTATTGGCACCATAAGGCTGCACGCACAGCCTTTATACACAGAATTTATTACTAGATCCAGAATTTCAGTCTAAAGATAGAGAATTTTTCTGAGGAAGAACAGTAAGTCTTTCCTGTGCCCTTACGCCAGGCGCTCTTCAAAGTCCATGGGCCAAGAGTGCAAGGCACATATTTAGCACAGTGGAACTGTGTGTTGCCAGGTTTGCTTGGATCATCTGCCCAGGCTCCTTTTAGCTGAAAACATGGTGCTGACTTCCAGGTGTCAGGAAGGTGTTTCTGTTTCTCTCTTAGCAGCATCCAACATCACTATGTATGTCTGGAAATTTGTTTTGAGCCATCATTAAAGCAACATCCACCGTGGGAATGCCCTGGGTGCACCACTGATCCATCACTAATTATCATTCAGCCAACGTGGTATTTTAATAACACCCAGCTCTAAAAATATTTTTTTTTTTTATGTACATATCAAAGCCCTGACAGCTTTATTTGCTTGGAAGGGAGGGTGGTACTGTTCCAGCAGACTTTCTGTTTTCCACCAATTCCCTCAAGGATATTAAGGGCAGAGAGCAGAGTGGGTAATTCCCATCTCTGGGTGGAAAATGAGTCAGACTAGTTATGCAACAGAGGCTTTCACTGATTAAGAAGGATGCTATATTCAGGTAGACAACTGGCCAGAAACAGATGCTATTTGTGGGCATAGCTGAGCATTAGCAAATTGGCTGTTTATTAAAACAGGTGTTTGTGGAGACTCGCATGTCTGAAACTGCAGATGTGACATTCTGCTAGAGAACATTGGTTCCCTTCTGTCATGGGTTGAAACTGAGTTGATTGACAAGCTTTTAAGCCAATGCGCTTTTGTGAATTTTGCATATTTAAACCCCGTGCAAGGGCGGGAAGTTCCTCTCTGGTTCCCGGTCTCCTGAGGGAGAAGCGGGGGCTTCCGAGCCCCGGGCGGCCTCCGGGCCCGGCCCGGGCCCAGCCTGGGCTCCTGCCTGCCCCCCCTCACCCCTCTCCCTTCCCTCAGAGCCGCGAGCAGCTACACTAACTATGGGCTGCCCGATAGCCGAATTCACCCGGCTCGGCTTCTGAATCAGGAGGGGCCTCCCCTCCCCCTTCATGCAGCCCGGGGG
>VZTE01004544.1:23646-50246 GCA_013397775.1 Eulacestoma nigropectus
TTACCTTTTGTGCGAGGTGGTAAAAGGAGGGGAGAGTGCTGGAGGGAGGAGGGGGGGGGGGAGTTTTTTGCTTGGAGAGTGCTGGAGGGAAGAGGGTTTTTGCTTTCACTTCTTTTTATTTCTTGTTACTTTAAACTCTGTTAGTAATAAACTTCTTTATATTCTTTAAAGTTTTAGGCCTGCTTTGCATTTCTTCTCACCCTTATCTCACAAAGTGAAAAGCATGTGATCAAACCACTACACCTTCCCAGTTACACTTAGGCGTCAACTGAGTTGATGCAGGAACTAAATTAGATTCAACAGAGTCAGCATCGGCTTTGAGAACTGGTGATTTCAATCAGAGATATAGCAAAAAAACCCGTTTTAACTCATGCCAGCTGCTCTGCTGCCCACTTTTGATCTCATAATCGTTCATTATTGTCTGGTCAAAAAAACCCCAAAAACTTGCTTAAAATTTTTCTCTGGTTTCCATTAGAAGAAAAACAACAAAACCCAGAAAGCAATCTCCTCACACATATTTCCAAAATTCCCAAAGATCTAGACAAAATATATCCTATTCATACCATCAGAAACAGGAACACAAGGAGCAATGTCTCCTCAGATGGAAATTAAGCTCATGTAAGAGCAGGACCACCACGCTGTCACTATGAGGCCATACATCCTTTCCTACAGGAGACATCATTCTCATTGACACTTGAGTTCTAGGTGTGTCTGAAGTGTCATCACTCAGATGTCATGGGCAGCAGGCTTCATTTTGGGAGTTCACATCATTGCATCATTTCTTTAAAAGGTATGCCATGGTGGCAGTAACATATAATACCATGCCAAACATATCAGGTCATATTTTTTTGACACAACAAAAGACAACAGTTATTCTACATTTGTAACACATTAATGATGGGTGCTTCTTCATATGACTGAACATACCCTTGCTAGACAGAAGTTCCATTGGCTTGTACTGTAACAGAACACAGTGAACTAGACTGGGCCTGGATGTATCTGTGCTGTTTTAGCATCTCTGTTCATAATTTAAACCCTCAACTATTCTCATTTGTCACCTAATTTTTGCTGTGCCAAAAGTCAACATACACCAAACTTCTGATAACATCTCCCTAAACACTTAAAGTGATGTTTCTGAACATGATGTACTTTTGAGATAGTTATGTAGGATGTGAGAAATACCTATTATGATATTGGCTTTTCGCAAATATTAAAATGGATGCTATATGTGTATAGTGTTAAAGTAGCTTTGCTATAAAGATGTAGGTTTTTTTTGTAACAATAACTAATGCCTTTATTTCTGTTAACTAGACTTAGACAGTAGTAAAATAGCTGATACAGTTATGGTTGTGGTAACGGAACTGCCTGCTCGGTTGGATAACATTCAATGAATGAATGGTGGGGAGCCCTGCTACGGACATGCCAGCTATCAGCAATCGCCATCTGCAGAAACCACAGACCAGAACCCAAGCTGGAAGTGATAACAAAAACTGACCAAAACCACAGCTAAGAAATGCATATGCTCTAAAAAGGCAGACCCAAGGAGGAGTCATGCAAAACAGTTCCTGAAACATGTAAACTAGTTTGGAGAAAAGTTTAAATACGTATAATTGTTTATGAATATGCATTAGGCTAAAAGTATGTAAAGGGTGTTTCCAAAATAGCAGGTGTGCTCTTGGCTGAGAGCCAAGGACACCCGGCACTGTATTTTTGCTTTATTGTCTTTGTCCGCTATTGTCCTTTTATTAAACTTTTCAATTTTAACAGGAGAGTGAACCTCGTTTTTCACATAGGATAACAGAATCACAATTCAAAAATACTATTTGCAGCAGAAATTTGCCAAAACTCTCTCAAAAAAAAGATATTTGTAATTTTAATTAATGTGGCCTTAGAAACAAGATGAATGGAAACTGACAGGGATTTCAGTGCTTCAGACTGTAAGGTAAATAACTATGGAAGAGGAAACGAAACAGTGATGCACATACACCAATATTTACAAGTTAGTTACAGAAGAGTCTTATATCACACAGAAAATAAATGAATCTGCATGGTCAGTTTTGCTGAAATGTTGGTAGAACGCCTCACTACATAGCTGGCACAGAATATTGTATAAGACAGGTGGGAAACAAGGTCCTGATACAAAATTAGCACAGAAAAGAAGATGCTTGCAAGTTCCCAGGGAGGATTTACTGATAGTCTCCTTAAAAAGCTATTCTAATAACCTAAGACAGCCACACCCATTGTTACACACTACAGTGTTGTGATTCACTCGTGGATTTCCTGGGGTTTTTTACAGGCAAAACTATGGGTGATAACCCCCAAGTGCCACTAAAAATTATAGGTGTTTGGAATCACAAGTTTGTTTAAGAGTCTTCTGCCTGAGGAGGCATTTCACACAAGAGAGGTCAGGCTGTGAAGGGATGAGCTGAATTGTGAGAGGCTGGGGTTTAAAATCCTGACATGGAGAGAAGCAGCATGCTTGCCTGCCTCTGAATAACTACTCAAATGCAACAGATCCCCTCTCAGAGGCAATGTGCCCAAAGGGTGAATAACAATTTGATATCTACACACCACTCACTATGCCAGGTGATATTTAGAAAAGTTAAACCACAGTCCTAAATAAAAGGACTTGGTCAATGATCCTTAGTAAAGCAGATTCCTTATTGCACACAGTGCAGTCTCTACAACTCAGTTTCCAAAATGAATTAAGCAGGAAAGGCAGGTGAATTCAGGTAAAACTAAACCACAAGTACCCACTGCACTTACAAATGAAATCCTCTGCCTACTCTATATGCATTCACTTCATTGGGGCAGTGCTCAAATGTTACAGCAAAGCAGTTTTCTGCCTGCAATGTTTATTAATATCAACAATTTGAATGACAGGCTGCAGAATAATATCTATAAATTGGATTTCAAATTCATCAATGCAGATGAGGAAATCATTAAAAAGAGTTTACAGTAATGTAATTGGGAAACAGGAATCCTGATTTGATCAGCCTTCCCAATCATAACAGTTTCACTTTTCAAACTCTGCATATTCAGGACTTGGCAATAAGCTATTCAGAATAGTGTGTCAAGTCCAGAAGCATTTAGAGGATGTATCCAAGGAAAGATCCACATGGGCAATCTTTTCCTTCATAAAGAAAGACAAAATTCCGAGAATAGAGTATTTGCTAGTATTTACTCATCTCACTAGCAATGAAAAAGCACACTTGACACACCAGTTGTTTTCCTTGTTAAAATTAAAATTACTGCATCCTAAATATTTAAATTCTCAACTCAAACCACTGAGCTTGATCAGAGAAACGTGAAAAACACTTTGTGTTTGCAAACAGTTACATCACATTTGGCCAGGAAAGTACACAGCACCATTTACAAACTTCATCACTGACATTATAGCAGTGGCATGTTCAGCTCACTTAAATTTGCAACTTTGCTGGATATAAAACAAAATTTTATTAGGCCTTTTAATTAATGCAGTGTGCAAGACCATCAGTAAAATTTGTATTTGAGTAATATAAAGCATTGCTCAAGTAAGTGTTTAGGCTCCTGTAAGCTGAAGTAACTGCACACCTGACTGTGCATCAATGAGATTGTGGTGGATGTTTTCATGACTAATTATATTCACTTATTCATGGGACTAGAGCCAAGCATGCTAAAATTAGTAAGCTTCTCATATAGTATAAGCAGATAATAAAAACATACTCAGTAGTAGAAAGTTACAGTCATCATTCACTGTGTGGCTTGTTTTAAACTAAAAAAGTATAGTAGAAATCAGAGTGCCTCTGCTGCTTTTCCTCAGATTACTGCTTCCTCTATTTTTTACTTTCCATCTGATTAGGGGTTTTGGGAAATCACGTAACATGTCTTCAGTAGGTAATAAAAATATCTCTTAATTTCAAGAGTAATCTTGCTTTGACTGTCTCTCATTTGGTCTTCATTGGATTGTGTATTGGTTTTACATGGTCTGGTTTTTGGTAGCAGGGGACAGCCACAGAGATGGCTTCTGTGAGAAGCTGCTGGAAGCTTCCACCATGTCTGGCAGAGCCAATCTCTGATGGCTCTGAAGATGGACATGCTGTTGGCCCAATCAGAGAAGTTTGTAACACCTCTGTGATGACATAGTTAAGAAGAAAATCAAAACAGCGCAGGGGCAGTTTTTCCAGGGGCATACCGGCACAGTGCGCAGAAATGTGCCACCCCCGCCACCACTTCAGTGCAGCCCGCAGCAAGCTTTGCCTGCCTGGCCACCCCTAGCCAGCCGCACCACAGGCAGAAGGGCGGCAGCTTCTCCTTCCCAGCACCCCACGTGAAGAGAGACATTAAATAGCACCAGTGCCACGGTGGCTGCCAGCACCTGCACGGTGGCAGTGGGGACCACGTGGCCGGCACTGAAAACATGGTGAGTGATTCCGCGATGCAGAACCTAAATGAAATCAACATCTCGGCGCTGCAGGATACTGCAAAAATCTTTGAATTAGTGGAACTTGTCGGCAATAGTACCTACGGGCAGCAGTTTTTCTTCTAGATGGAGAAGAGAAGGAAGTAAGACATGTAAGAGTAAACAACATGGTGACACCAAGGTTAGTGGAGAAGGAAGGGGAAGAGGCGCTCCAAGAGTCGGAGCCGAAATTCTTCTGCAAGCTGTAGTGAGGGCCATGGTGAAACAGACTGTCCTCCTGTAATCCATTAAGTCCATGGGGGATGCAGAGATCCACTCACAGCCCGTGGGAAAAATATTTACGCCGGAGGGAGTGGGTGCCAGAGAAATCCAGTGGGAGACCCGAAGAAAGACAGAGGGCCCCTGCTTCCAAACTAGAGCAGCCTATCCTTAAAAGACTATACCCGTGGATGAGTGACCCACACCACAGCAGTTCTGGGAAGACTGCTTTGCCTGTGGGAGGGACTCATGGCATAGCAGAAGAAAGTTCCCTGAGCAAACTGAAAAAGATCTTGAGTGATGAACTGACCAAAACCTGCCACGCCCTGTCTCCCTGAGCTGTCAGTGGGAAAGAGGGAGGGGCTGAGGGGGAAAAAAGGGTATTTTAAAGGCTTGTTTTACTTCTGATTATCCTCCTCTGACTCTGTTAGTAATAAATTTACTTTATACCTTTAAATTTGAACCTGTTTTGCCCTTAGAGTATTTTTCTCCCAATCCTCATCTCAACTCATGGGCCCTTTGTTAATTTTTTTCTGAGCGAACAGCTTTCGTGGGTGCCTGGCATTTGGCCAGTGTCAAACCACAACAAATTACAATATCTAACACGAAAACTGTAACTCAACCTCGTTCTAATGGTCGAAGTTCAATTCCCTAATACAAACTATTTGTTTCTGTGGGATGGAGACAAACACAAGGGTATTGAGGATGAAGGTAAGAGCAACATTTATCAAACATGGATTAAATGAAGCAAAGATTTGGTGAGCAGAATTCCATCTCACTTCTTTTGAAGAACTACGACAGTTTTGATTTTCACAGCCTCTAATATCATGACATTACGATATTGAAATTTTAAGAAATAAAAATTATACCATCAGTCTTCATTTTCTGCACTGCTGCCTCTGGAACAGATTACAAAATACTATTTTCTATTATTTTTCAGTGAAGGAGGAAAAAATCACGAGAGCACTTAGTCTAGGTTTTAATCTTCCCTGCCCACTGAACAGCAGTGCTGTGATACATGACCCTGACCTTTCCCAGCCTCATCTATTTGGACTGTTTTCCCACTGAGCTCCATCCCTATGTTTTAGTGAGGCTGTAAACAAAAGATGTGGAATGGCATGCCCAGCAAATCACAGAATGCTGAAAAGGTCAAAATAGTAGTGCCGAATGTTTCTACTCTGTAATTTACAGAATATATGAGGCATTTAAAGCTTAATAACTCATTCACATGACAAACACTGTAGAGGGAATGTAAAATGGCACCACGTGAATTCCTTCCAGTGACAGTGTTTCCAACAAGCATGGAAAATGGTGCAAACTTTGCCCTGTGGTTCTCTTTTCTGAAACATTAATATTGTCTGACTTACAATGCACAATAGCATGTATCTGTGGACTGTACAGTTAAATGTCCCTGTGTTTGCAGTCAGGCTCAGAGTCCAAAAGGCAAGGTCCCTGAGGCAAAAATCCAGGTCAAAGCTTTCTCTATCTGTACTCCTTCTTTGCTCTTCTTGCAGCACTTCCCCAATACCAGGTGATTTTATTGTCACAACATTCCTGAAAACTAGAGAAGCAATATCCTCACCTTAAATGAAGACAGAGGCCTCGTCAAGGTCAGGAGAGTTATAGCAGAAAAAAGCCCCACAGCTCTTACCAACAGCCCTAAGCCCCTGGTCTCCACCAAGACCATCTTTCCTACTTCCTGTCTCATGAACTGAACTTCATTTTTGCAGAAACAAACTTGTGCCCATTTCCCAGACAGCAGTCGAATGAAGTAAATTGAGAAACCAAACAAGAGCTCCTTTAGCCAAGCTCAGCACAGCTGCATGTCTGTGGCAGCTGAAGTGATGGTTGTATTTGTTAATGGCATTTTAATCCTAGTGAAGTGCTGAAGGTCCATGTCTTGGACATCCCCACACTACAGTCACCACTTTCAGAGGAAGATTTACTGGAGCAAGATGATTTGAGGCATTCCTCAATCATCATAAGTTAGCTAATACCCTTGAATGAATGCCTTAGGACAACTGTAAGTCAGGATATACTGGAGTGTTTCCTCTTAAACACTTTCTTGGAACAAAAAGAAGACAGCAGATTGATCTATAGTATTGCTGTTTCAAAACAAACTGCAAGGGTGTCTATCTGACACCAATTAATCAATTTTTTCTATACAGACAGAGTCATGTTGCTCTCCGAGTATACACTGACCTAACATCCACACACATAAGCAATAAAAAGTTTATAGAAAAAATACAGAAAAAAATTTGGAAAGTGCTAAATCTTAATTTCTGACATATCTGTGCCAATCCCATGGATCCCAATGGGTGTAAAAACCATGGATCAGCAGTCAGAATTTGGCTTGTCTTTCCAAGTCTATGAAAAGAAAGAAGTGTGCCAATGAACTGTTCTGTTTCACAGATGAAAACCTGGATTAACCATACAAAAGGCAAAACAACCATGGATTTACACCAGCTGAACCACAGATCCCAGCCCAAGCTTCTGAAGTGCAGCATTTCACCATTACCCCTGAGAGAAGCAGGGATATGAACAACACACCAAATTAGCATCAAAGCATTAGCAGTAATACACTTTGGGTATTTAGGGAAATACTTCTAAATCTAAATGTCAGACAATTTGTCTCTAATATCCCTGCAGATTAGTACAGAATGATTGCAATAGATGTAAATCCTGCCTCCTTTCCTACAGGCACGTACAGCTGAAATAGCTGTGGAGCTGTATACTTCGTGCTGCAAACAAGTCAGGTCCTAAAGACCATCCCCGCGGTTTCTCTTCATCTCCTAGCGAAAATTGCTCCTTCATGTATTTCTGTGCAGAAACACAGAGCTTTTGGTACATGAGTGTGCACTGCTGGGAGGAGATCATTTTCCAGCACTGTCTGGGGTGATTCACACAGCAAGTCTGTAACCTGGTGAAGGGAGGGGAACAACATGTGAGGTTTGGTCCATCCATGGGAAGAACAGGGATCTCCCAGCTAATCTGTGGGAGGAGGTGGATGCAGTGAAGAGCCATGGATGACTGGAAGACGGTGTGGAGGAGACAACAGTGAAGGTACCAGCTTGCTCCTCCAGACAGCAACAGTACAGGGGGACAGGGCTGTGAGATGACGGTGCAGCATGGGGAGAACTGGGGATGGAGGGAATCAAATTTTTGCTGGTGTTGGGGTGGAGGGGACACTACCCACAGGTCTTCTCTGCCTTTAGTCCCACCTTCCCTCTGCTCTGCCATTCAGATTACTCAGACCTGAATTTGTGAGGTGGTATGGGTTACTCCACATGGACAGAATCAGGCACTAGGACATGATTTGGTGAAGACTGTCACTTATCCCACACTCAGGCCTTGCATAAGGAAAGAACAATGAGTCTCTACGGATAACTTTCAGTCAGCCTCTTTGCTAACTCAGGACCCATTTGGATCAGGTCACCTCTGATTCTTCAATGTTTGTCTCTTCTATGCCATCCCAGCTGAGCTGGGAGGTGCAAAGCTTGGGTTTGACCTGGCTCACAGAAACCCAGATCTCCCTCTGAGAGCCCCTGCTAAGCCCTAGGCTGGAGAATGCCTGGGGTGACCTGAGGAAAGAAAAGCAGCATGGAATAACCAACATCCAGGACCCCTGTTTTTCATACATACTCACTACATTCCTGAGCAGTTATCACACACGACCCTTTAATCAAACCGCAAATCAAAAGGCATGTCCACAACACTCAAGAGGCCTGACCACAGGCAAGTATCAGTGCTCCTTCCACACTACAAGCACACTAAATAAGAACTTCTTCCCAAGTTCACTTTCAAATCACTTGCTCTATTTGAGGCATTTTACAGTTCAAAATTTCTGTATTGCCTTCTGTCCAAGATCACTACTCTATTCAACTGCTTACCAAATACCTGTATCTTTAAAAAGGAAGAATGCAAGATTTAATGAGCAAATCTGTAATGAGAGACAGTGCTAGATTGTCTTGAATAAACAGGCTTGGTATGAAATGAATGCCTCAAAGATCTTGCAGGGTTTGTTTTTTTTTTTTAACAATTATTATTTATTTTTAAGAAGAAAAGTGGCATCTCAGTGAAAATTAAGACTGTGGAGAGTGAAGTGGTATATTTAAAATGTCAGTAAATGCATGAATTTTCACTTCTCAAATAATTCCTTCCAGCCAGTGCTGCAAACCAAAAGGGCTTTTTTATTCCTATTTTTAGTCTATTCCTATACCTGTCAGCAGATGTAACTTTGTATATTCCCTTGCACTTGTTTTACAGTAGCTCTCTTGATTTCTATTGATCTGCCTAATAATGAGTTCCAAGGAACTGTGCTGTTAAATCTTCTAGAAACAAAATCTTTCTGAAGAGTTCAGCTATTAGGAATAATGACAATACTCATAAACTATGTGTTTTCTTTCCTCAGCATCTTTAGAAACAGAGAAACTACCAGGACAAAAGCAAGTTAAACCCCTTGACATCCTCCCTGTTCAGTAAATGAATTAACACAGAGGATTCTTGCTTTGTTTCAGAAGACTCCTGCTACATTTCTTAAGTAAACACCTCAAAACAAAACCAGGACATAGCTGAAAAGCAAATTATATGTAAATTATATATTCAATTAATATAGACCCAAACATGCAAAATTCATTCCACTCAACTAACTCATTCATAAGGAAAAGACTTAACACTACAGTCACTGTAATACATGGTACAGAATTAACACCTTTAGTGTCTATTTTGATATTGTATTTTTAGCTTCTTTGATACTCTGTGGAAAGCACAAATGAAAAATAGCCATGGTGCAAGCTAGAGAACTCTGGCAGCTGCTTATACATAGACTGGCTGGATATAGATCCTTACAGATCTATGTCCAGCCAAAAATCAGCAGAGCACAACTGTGCTTCCTTTCTCCCACAGATGCCTCTGCCATACTGTTTTTATACCAGCTGAGAGCTGGCAGCACAACAGCTCCCAGGGATCAGCTGGATTTTGGCTTCTTGGTGCTACTAGAACTGTGCAAATTCAGGGGAGAAACCTACTCTGTAATCATGTAATCAAAACACAAACAAGTGGTTTTCCTTCTTTCCATGTTCTCAAAGCACTAAGAGTGAACAAAGTTAGCTGGAAAAGAATTTAACAAATGAATTAAGAAATCAGCAGAGCAACGTACCAACATGTCATCTTAAGACTTGTAGCACAGCATGCTCCACTTGCTGTCAGACAGCTGTGTGTGAAAATAGATAACAGATCTTTAAAACTTACTGCTCACAGCCCCAAGACACCTGAGGTCTCAATCTTTACTCTTCTAAATCACATAAAGAATTCTCTAAACTCAGGTATTTGGCATGAACAATCCATAAACACACTTAGGTTTATATGGTCAGTCAAAGTACGAGCAAGCTCCTGCTCTAAAAAAGGGGCCTTTGAACAACTCAACTTTGAATCACAATGGCATACACTTTAATAAATTCACAGTCAGAGCTTTACATGGGAGATGGTCTTAAAGGCTTTCTGCCAAAGCCACCCCATCTCCTGGACACAAGAGCTGAGTGTATTTCAGCCTGTACTATCAAGTTTGATTTTAATGTCTTGAAAATAACTCAGGAATACTTTTTTTGAGCAAGAACATTTCATTATCAGAGTAATGCCATGAATTTGCAAAACATACACTATACAGTAAGAACAAACATTATTTGTTAATACCAAGGTACAGTAAGATTAAATGTGTCATATACCACGCAATCAAGAACTATTTCTATACCTAACTCTATGCAAAAACTAAAACACAAATAAAAAGGGGTTTTTTTCTAGTTTTGTTTTTACAAAAAGAAAGCAGTAAATGGACAATAAAAAAAATTTCAGTCATTATTTCCTAGGTCGGTCCAGAGATGAAGTGATTATCTGACTTGGTAAAGCAACTGAGACAATGAAATTGTTTTGGACTATTTCTCCAGTCCTCTGGGATGCTCCTTTTGTCCTCCTGTCAACCCTCCCCCATCTCTGGCTGTGTTTCTCCACCACAAGTAAATACAGAAAACAAAAAATAAGCAAATTCCAGTTTCTGCTTCTCTCCAACCTTGACAGGACTGGTTTTAGATCTCTGTCACATTCCAAAGAAAAACAGAAAACACAAGAAGTACATTCTTGCTCCTTGAGAAGAACAAGGCAGTCTCTGGACCATGTTTGAAGCCTGAAGGAGCTTTTTTATCCACTGTCAATAAGAATTGTGCATACCTGTTTTCACTAAAACTTCTTATAAGATCTGAAAGCTAAAAGGTGAATACTAGAGTTTGCAGTAAGGCCAAATAAACTGCTAAATAGTTAGGCCACTGCCTAGAGGCCTAGGGAGATTTTGCATTGCATTGTGCTAATCATTAAGGATAAAGACAGCTAATAATTATTAATCTCCTCTACTTATAGAGAAAAGACAGCTATTTCTTTAAAGATTAGCTTTCCAATAGAAAACTAAAATAATCTCTGCAGAACAAGTAGATGGATTAAATTCCATTTCTTTTGTAGCTTAGTGGCACATTTGTACTTGCATAACTACTGAAAAATCAGGCATAATGGGTGATTTGACTGCATGGGCTAAAGGGCCTGTAAAACACAAAAATTTTCCTTTAATTTCTAATAAAATACCGAAGAATGTCAATTGTTCAAAACTCCTAGGAGCTTAACAAGATTTCAAAGGAGTATTCCAGCAGGTGACCTTACATAAAACTTTCTCCCACATGACGTTGTGCAATCAAATGATTCCCAGTCCTTCAAAGCTCTGGCACATTTCAGAGTCCAGCACAGCCTTCTTGCCCCAAGCTGCTGGTGGCCTCCACAAGATGAAGGTGCTCCCCAAGAATCTGCCAGCTTTATCTATTTGCCAAGTTAAAACAAGAGGGAAATCAATGAACTTCACTGCAAAAGAAGTTAAGTTCAGGCTCCTTCATATGAATATGGTTTAGTGGCAATACCCAAACCCATTAACATATCAGAAAAAAACCACCATATGTAAATTCCCTGATCTTAAGGGACAACTAATGGATTAATTCCAGCATATAAAGATGCAAGATTTGTACTTCCCTCTAGAGATATTCCAAAATCCTATTACTGAACCACATCTCCATGGAGAGGAGAGGGTTTGTTTAATTTTTTTTAATCAAACCTCCTTTTAATCAGCCAGAACAAAATGTTTTCACGCAAATAACAACAACAACGAATTCAGTGCAAAATCAACAGAGTCCTGCTGGAACAGGGGAATTTGGAAGAGAAAATGAAATGAAAATGCAGGAAACAAAGACATGTACTCTGAGTGCCTTTATTACACAGCTGTATGCAGGGACAGTGTGCTCCCAAAGGAAATCATTAGAAAGCTGACTTTTAAGAAGTTAGACCAGGAGACTGAATTCAGCCTTTTGGGCTGATCCAAACTTCAATGACTGTGTTTTGCTGTTAACTCAGGTAGGGTTTTAACTGTGGCTCGAGATCCATTTCATATCCTCTTTTAGGGGCAATTTCTTTTCAGCTACAGACATTCAAGCTCTGTGGAGAGGAACCTAAATATGCACTGAGTCAATTCAAGTGTATGAGAGAAAGCTAATCTTTAAGATTAGCTAAGGTCACAAATAATTTCTATTCTCACATTCAAGAATTCAAGCCCCATTTATGAATACTTCATAGCATCCACAGTGCTTCTCTGACATTATTTGGCACCTGGTTTAAGAACAAGGATATGTCTTTGTACTCATCTCAAGTAGAACCCTGCAGAATTTCACAAATACAAACAGCTTTACCACCAGCCCTCTTAAAATGTTTCATGCTGACCCTGCTTGCCATTAAACACCATTCCACCTCTGAATCCTAGCCAGCTTTGGTATAAAAGGAGGAAGAGAATCAAGCTCAAGAAGGAAAGTGCCACAGTTCCAGCACTGAGTGAATAATCCCCCTATGCAATACATCTCTTGTAATTTAAGCTCATAGCACCACAGTCCTCAATAGCAACTCCAATTCTGCCTCTTAAAATTAGAAATCTGTTTTCAAGTCACTGAAAAAAACATCTGGAACCTCAACACTGAGCAGTTCTTCCAATATCACAATGCCCCACAGCTCCCCAGAGCTAGCAGAACTCTCTAACATTATTTTCTAACATGACTGAAAATAGAGGCTGCTAGCTGAGATTCAGAGATGTGCATTCACAGAAGAATATATAACAGGAGTGAGAAAAGCATACAAGCATTTTAGTCAAAAGCCCTTTCTGGTACACATTCAGAACAACCTGAAAATGCACGCTTTACATTAACTTTTAAAGGAATCAGCACTTCTTTTATGAGAATATTTGTCTTAGGGTGTACATCAACTGACCAATACAGCACCAATAGACATATATTACTCTACCAATCATATATTAAGAAGAGCATCAGTGCTTTATATTTAATACCCATTGTAACCAATTAGTACTGCCATCCCCTGATGTTACACAAGTTCATTCCCTTAAATTGCCATGGCAGTAAATTCTATGGTTATAAATGAGAAGCTGCAAATTGATTCACATGTAATAACTACCACTAAACCTTTCTTACCACTTTCAATTTATCCCATCTGCTACCAGAGTGGAAGTTTAGGATCTATTATTCCCAGAAGGGGACTTACCCAGCTGGACATCTATAACAATTGGCTGGTTCTCCATGGGGAACAATGGCTTTGGAGGTTTGTCTGTGAGTAAAGCTAGAAAAGAAAATGAGAAAATGTAATGGAAAAATTGAGAACAATGACTGCAAAAGAAAAGCTCTGTCATGTAAGCAATCAAATGTTTGTATACTTGATGGCATGTAAACATTTATTACATACTATAGCTGTTACACAGCCAGTGTGTTACCACCTTCCTTGTGGCCGTGGTGATCCCCTGAATCAACCAGAAATAAGCTATTTCAAGAATTACACTTTTAATACAAAGCAGAAAAACAAACTCAATTTCTCACTTTTAACCTACATGTAATAACTAGAACATGCAGTTTAGACCCTCATGTTGCAAAGTTAACACAATGAATTTGAAGTCCCAGACAAATCTATCTCAGCGTGACCAGTCCCAACATGTCTTTATGCCTGTCCAAAACAATACATAGAAAACTGGCACATAATTATGCTTGAAGGACCCCAGCAGCTCCACAGTATCTTAGACTCTCACCCCAGAACGTGGGGTACCTGGACCCTCTCCTCAAAACCTGAGTGGGGACTCTGCCTCCTGCTGTGCAGAAGTATCTCCATCTGAGAGCAGGAAACAATACCCCAGCCTTGTCCTACCAGGGGACTGCTCCAGCAAGCAGGTAACACAACTATTAAAAAGCGTAGCTACAGTCACAGGCTTCATGACCCTGTTTGAAAACTTAGGGCCAGACAATGCAAATAGGTTTTGTAAGTTTGGCTTAGCTTGAAATAAATGACTGCGTGTTCCTGGAAATGGGCAGAAGTATTTTTAATTAAGTACAGCATCTTACACCACATGAAATGAAACATTTAAAAATTACCTTCAAACTTTTCCTGTTAAAATTCATCACCTGAAATTATTTGACCCGAGTTTGTAAAATAAACAACAACAATTGTCAACCTACAAAACAATTTTACATCCACAACGGCCTCAACAGAGTTTCAGTTTCTGGTATTTACAGCAGTTTTTTCCCTTAGCTTTTTCTTCAGTTTTTCAGGCTTTTCTTGCTACCTTTATTATATTATATTATATTATTGTTTTTAATTTCTGGTACTAAACTGTACTCTGTGCATTGTAGAACTTGGAGAAAGCTGCTGGAGCAGCTTCATCCATGCTGTGCCAGTGTGCACAGGCTTTTCTTGCTTAATGTTCTCTTCATATCCCATTACCACCTACATCCTTTGTAACACAGTCTGACCAGGGCTTCCCTCTGTTTCCCTCAGCTTTACTTGCAGCCTTTGGAAGTTTTCTAAATGTGCTCCTGCATGTCACATTTTAAATGGTTATGTTCTGCCGTATTCTTCTTGGAGAGTAATCACCATAATGAACTGGCAGCCTGTCAGAGCTCTTTCCGTAGGAACTGAAATGGCCCAAAGGGATTTTGGGATGAGAAGGCAATGAACTGCTAGCTCTTCAATGTCAGATGTGTTTACTGAAAACAAAGGCTATTCTTATTTTAGAGGTCAGACATCAGATCAGTTATTCACTTTATGAAATCCACTTTTGGTCCTTCTTAAACAGAAAGGCAACAAAATATATTTTCAACTACAAGGGGCTCTAGTCTTATATGGTATCTGTGCTTGACAGAAGTCCACAAACAATCTTTATTCAAATTCCCATTCCTCTAAAAGAAGTACCTTTAACTCTAAGAACAGTTTTATAGACATGTGGCACTAATTTCCAGCCTTGCTCAAGGAAAAGAACAAAAAGTTAGTGCTGTTACTGTATCAACATGCATTTAACAAAGCTAACAGTATAAACTCTTACTTGACCTCCCACAAAGCTACATGAAATTAAAACAATTAAATGCACTGTAAATGCTCTTCCTATTATCAAATGGACAGTAATTCTGCTATGAAACTGAATCTACTTCATGAACTGTCAAGGGAAGAGCGAGGATACAGCTGCCTACATTTTTTTTTTCCCTTCCAAATGCCATGGAATATGGCATGTCCCTGGGCTGCTCTGAGCAGCAACACTTACATGGTGAAGCCACTAGAACAAGGATGACATCAACTTCCCAAGGCAGCCACCCAAACAGACCTACTTTTATAAGGTACTGGGTCTGACAATGCAGCAGCCCTAAGGGGTTGCTTTGCCTTTCCTCGTCATTCTAGGATTTCATCCTGTGACCAGGCTGGGACTGCCTTGGCTGGATTTGTTTATGGAAGTGCTATCAGATAAATCCAGCACAGAACTGAGACTGAGGGGAGGCTTCTGTGCCCTGTACCAGGATAACAGTACATACTACCTGGGGCGTGGCTGGAAGTCACAGGTGCTGGATGACAAGCTGGAAAGACATTTCATTACCCAGAGGCACCTGGCAATGCATGTACCTCCCAAAAGAGCCTGGTGAACATGGCCAGAGGCTATTTAGCAGCCAGACTGCTCAGAGACTGTCTGAAGTGCTACTTCCTCCTATGCTTATATTCACCCCATTCAAAAGTAACACAAACTTCAGAACAATAATCACATTGCTGTGATTTCAACAACAATTGTCACTCTGTCCATATGAATTTTAAAGACACAGTGTTGTACTAATCAGTACACTGATGTGATCCTCTGCAGCTGTTCATACAGGTGCATTTTCTTTCCCAGCACACATGATTCTTTTATTCTCTCATTGTCACAGTCACAAGGAGTATACTGTCCCACCAGAAGTGCTGCAGAAAAGCAGAGAAGAGACCTGTAAAAGATGTGGTCTCTCCAGTTAGTTACACAGTGATCTTTATCAGATAAAGCAGAGCATGATGCGCTGCACAGGTCAATGTTTAGCTACTCACAGGACCAACTAAAGCAGAAAACTGCCTTAAAGGAGTGGCTCCTGCTTTTTAAGTGCCAGTGAAGCCCCAGAGCCCAGAGGCTCTTTTTTTTTCCCCACCACAGCCCTACTGTTTCAAAAATCTGTCATTCCCTATTCAGACACACTAATGAGTTCTCTTGAAAAAGCACAAAGCAGTTGAAAACAAACAGCCTTAGGATATCATTACTTAGGGATTAACAGTGATAACCAGCTAGAAAAACTATCAGGCTTCTCAGTAAGCACCAGTTCCTCCATAGTTTGTTATCTGACACAGCTCTATTTCCCCACACTATTTCCTACCTTCCCTCTGCAGCAGTTTCATGGTACTCACCCCACTCCAGTCAGACTTTTACAGCATCCAAAGTGACAGACAGAGAGCCCAAACTGTTACTACAATGAACTCAAACCTCTTACTGCGTATTTTGAGTGGCTCAGCTAAACACAACTTCCAAATTGAATCCAGATGCCTTTCCCCTGTGCCATGCAAAAGGCATCACCTGCGCTCCAGGCCCTGAACTGCTCCAGTGTGAAGCCAGTCAGCACCAGGGTCATGCACTGAAATCCAGCTGCTTATGATTTGAAAGGCCTCTTTCTTGTGGCTCAGCACAGCTGGAGTGTTTTCCAGACCAGGTAACTCTTAGAAGGGAGCTAAAATGTTAACTCCCGTGTGGCTAGGAACTGGTGAAATTCTGGGGAACAGTTTTCTTCTTCTTCCTTATGGTGAATAATGATTTCCCTCTTCTTGTGATAAGCACCCAAAGTACATTCACTGTTCTATAATTTTGCTATTGATGCACCTCCTGGACATTTGCTTATGCAATTTGCAACAATGAAAAGAAAAATTATCTAAATATGAAGCAGAATGCAGGGAATCTAACAAAATTGTTTCAAATCTTCTTTGAGACAATTGCATGCCAACCTACTTCCTTCTATCAACGTATCTGGCATTTTCCCACCATTAATTAACACAGAGCCTCTAGTATCATTCAATCAAGAATCTGGCTAACCTTTTCACAGCAGAACAGATATGTTTGAATGGCATCCTCTGGGGCAAATAACTTCATGCCAAATCCTTAATCTGAAACTAGCTCATACCCAAAGTTAAGCTTTTGTTCACTCCCAGTTCAAATACATATGCTTCCAAGCATGACTTAAATCTACTTTGGCAACTAAAGATCTTGGCAGTGACACTGCAACTTGCACACCATAGATGATGATGGAACTAACTGTGTACAAAACTCTCAATCGATACATTAAGCAGAGGGCACATGTTGCTAAGAGAAGCTCAGCATTATACCTTTTAAAAAGATACGTACCTAACTCCCTTTGTCTCACCTGAAATCCCAGTTGTGCCAAGAGATTTCTCAGCAGCTGGCAGTAAAATGCTTCAAGCCTGACCTGCTACTGCTTTATCTTTCATGTCGCTGCTTACAACTAAGCAAATGTGAGAGCCAATTGTGCAGATGTAACTGTAAATGTGACAGCTGTAGTTTGGCTGACAGGGAATGAACTGTTCACTTGAAGAGTTAAAAGCTTGTTTAAAAAGCCAAGGGTTCTCACCTGAACTTTGTAGACCAAACCTCTAACACACGATCACCATTAAGTCCTGCTACCAGATCAGAATCATTGCTTTTCATTTTCTTGGCACAGAAGAGAATTACTACACAAGGTGAAAAGTAGTAGGAAACCACACAAAGCAACTCATTCATAAAAATGCAATTTTGTGAGGCTGTGTTTATACAAGAACCCTGTTTCCTGATTAGCTCTATTGTAGTGTGCTCCACCACTCAGTCAAAACACACTTCTCCGTCAGTTGCCTACTGTGTTATTTCCTTCCTCTCAGTATTAAGCTGACAAAATGATTCCACCTTCATTCACCATTTGCTCTAACAGAAATAAAGCCACTGCAATGAGATGTTGTCCAAGGATAAATATCTCCATCTTTGAAAATAAACACTGAACACTTATTCTCAAAAAACTCCAACTTAATAAACTCAGAACTTGTGTGGCAGTCAGGAGTCATTAACCAATGACAAAGAGTTTTTCTCAATTTATTAGTATTCAAGCAGGAAATGCTTCTTTTGGGAAAATGCTGTGGAATGATTCAGCAGCTGGATGCTTCCCCCTCTGCCACTACCACCACAAACACCACTTTTTGAAAACTCTACCTAGGATCAAGAGTGCCTTAATGCGCTGTTTGGACTGCCTCTGTGGGACAATTTTCTGCAAGAAGGAGTTTAGCAATTTTATATTGCCAGTAAATAATTGGAATTCATCACATGAATTCTTTTTATGACTTAGAAGGAAGGACAACATAATCACAGCTTTAAGGAAGATGCTGTGTCCATGCTGAAATGCAGCTCACAAGGGAAATGAATTTTGAGGCACTCAAATGATCTTGGATTGTTACTGGTGGTTTTGATTCTAACCCATTAAGTCCTCAATGACTTGGAACAGACCTGTGTTTGACAGGTCATGCTACTGGCACCAAGAAGAAGCTGGCCGTGGCTGCAGCTCCCTTGAATTTGAGAGCAGTCAAAATCCTGAACAACTGGCTGTGCCTGTCCTGTTCTTACCAGCTGCTCCAACAGCTACTGCTGGAGGCATGACCTTGTAGCCCATGGTGACTATTTAGAACTAATAAGAGCACCTAATAACTCCATGGGCAAAATCACTTCTGAATAAAGAATTTTGCTGCCAGTCTTCTCACCTAAGATGTCTCCAGCTATTGCACATGGGATGCTATCTGTTGAATTCATTAAAATGTTAAGAGAAGTAGAGATTAACTAGATTTTTGGTTTGGGATCTTCTATTTTTCACGTTTGTGCTGGACCTTCTTCCCCCTTTTCACAATGCAATTAAGTCATGTAGGGTTTTAGAAAATAAACTGGTGAGACTGGTGGAACTCATGCAACAGAGTACAACTCAGGACTGGTGAAGTGGAATAGAAACAATAGCACAGACTGCACATTACTGAAGCACACATGGCAAAATCCCACAAGGTGCCTATCACAAAGTAATTACAACAGGGCTGAACACTTAACATGACTGCAATATATGTGTTAAATGCCCATGGCATTGACTGTTAAGCATCTCCTGATGTGAAACATTCAGTGGCACTGATGGTAGGGGTTACCACTGGTGCTGTCACTAGAGTGGTGCAAAGGGGGTGCTGGAAAGTAGAAGAATTCAGGGTTAGCACAGCTCTCACTGTATTATGTTATCAAGCTTCCTTACTCCTACAGTTGCCAACACACCTTTCTGTTCACTGCGTTTCTAAATTTCACAGATTGTGTTAGATTATGCAAAGTTCTTTCCCAACCAAAATGATTCCTGTGATCATTTTATTCCTTTCCTAAATGTGGATCATACAGCTTGCTTTTATGAATCAAGCACGAGTTTCCTCTGAAGTAGAGAAAAAGTGTAATAAATTCTTACTTAATGTAAATTACATTTTCCTGCAATGTAATTCAAGAAAATCTCAAATGGAGTATGCTTTATTTAATGAACAGAGTGTATTTAGCACAAAGGACATATAATTTCATCTGCACTCAAAATGTTTCTCTTGGACTCTGGGCAGAAATAGGATGCTTGAAATTACCCTCTATTTCAAGGAGATCTGCAAAGAACATTTTACGACATTTTATGGTTTGGCTTTTTAAATTCTTTTTTCTTTCTGTCTTAAAAAAAAGTAAAGAAGTGGTGACGGATGAAGCCAGATCCCTTCATCCATCTTAAAGAACAGCTGGAGTCTTTGCATGCAAATGAAAGCTATCATTCTTGTCAACCTGAAGCCAGACTACCAAAAGCCTGCAGTCCACAACCATTAATATTCCATGATCAATTTGACCACTTGTGCACAGTGAAGTACGGCACCACAGCACAACTCCAGCCACATGAATTATCATGGAGTGGATTTTATGCACTGTTTTAATAAAACTCAAAGCAATCAATTATTCTCTAAAACTAAAAACTTGTATTAGGTATAGATAGTGTATCAACAGACAATTATTGTGAACGAGGAATATCAGATGAACTAAGTTTTAGGCACCTATGGTACCATATGTAGGCAAAACAATGAGTGCTCTTTTTGAGGAAAAGCCATCTCCAAGCTCAACAGCCGCTTCCAGCCAGTGCTCACCACAAACTGCTGAAGGAGAAGCACCAGTGCCATTTTGCCACGTCTCTTACTTTGCTGTTTCAGGCAACCTCATGGCTCACCTGTGCCCTGAGACAGCCCAGATCAAACCCTTGCTACAGACCAATCATCCCTGGGCAGCTTTTCAAAGAAAAGCACAGAACTACTGAAGAATGACATTAAAAATGCATTTCACTTAAGTCTCAAAGGCAGCAGCAACCATTTAAAACTTGTACTTTGGACAATTTTAGATGTTACACAGTATAACAGCTTAGCCTGCTTTGATGTTCAGCAGGGCCATTACAATTTCAAAGCCGCCACACCGCAAACAATTTTTAGATGGAATTTCAACTGTAAGTTTTTTAGATTAATTATATTTACAAGTAAGAAAAATGAAACTTCAGTTAAGTCATCTCTTGCCAATTGATTTTGCTCTGCTGGGGGCTAATGAGAAGGTTTCACCTGCCCTATCCAGTCTATTAATTCTGATGCATTCTTTGGATTAGCACCCTGGCTTCCTAAGCTTGTTACAGTGATGAAAAATGTTACTATACTTGACAAGGAAAACCTTTTCAAAAAAGGCTTATGCAATATTTATATAAGTTCTTTGTCTCTAATTTGTCTTCAAAAGCTGCAAAATATATTCCACCAGGTTTGTCTATTATATTTTCATTTTTTTCCACTGAAGAAGTTTTGAATTGTATTACTCACTAAGCACATGGAGCATCGTTAAGAAAAAATTGGGGTGAATTATGTCATTATTGGTTGGATGAGCAGGAAAATTAATAAAAGCAGGCATAATGTAGTCATATAAGGAAATCATAGATACACTTGCTATTGTTTATCCTGCCTCATGACCAAAGATCAAGAAAATGTAAATCTTCTGATGAAAGACAATGCTTTAAGATAGTTATCCCAGGAAATTTGTCTTCTTATTTGAGGCAAAGGATTTAAAAGAATTAACAAAAAAAGTAGCATCCATAGAAATCTCTGGCGAGACGACCCATTTTCAGAGTTGGCTCCGCTGCCTTTTACCACTTAGATCAGAGTTTCTAGCAGCTGATGGGAAGCAGAATAACTGCTGGAGATCAGCCTGGGACCTGAACCTTTCAGTATCAGTTACTATCAAACACAGGTCAGTGTCTCTGATCCGAGAATGCAATTTCTTTTTCACAAAAATACACAAACATGCAAAGCACTGCATCAGGTTTGCAGAAGGCAACAGTAAACGTGATATTTTAGGATTACCACATTACTTGAAAATGTTTACTGGTCAGTGGGGATGCAAAGAATTGCAAGCAAACTTCCAAGAGGAACGTGATTAAATGCTGCACAGAGATCCACTCATAAAAAATCAAAGGGCATTGCCGTGCCCACTGGTGCATCTCTGGGCAGCCCCATTAACAAGCCTAGTGAGTGACACCCAGCACAGGTGCAGGAACAAATGAACTTCCCAGTGAAACAGTTCAAAGACCTCGAGACAATGCTAAAAGCAATGGAAAACAGTGAAAACATGGCCAAAAAAAGGTCTTTGGGACTTCACTTGTTTTGAATTGATGTGACCATTGTGAAGCAGGTTGTCAACACACCAGACGTTTTTATCAGAGGAGTATCAAATAAACTTGTCAGTGAGTGAGCGATGGATTGCACCTGTCCCACAGGTCAATTTGAGCACATATATACTGCATGCAGCAGAAACTGCAGAGAGGCCTAGCTTCCAAATCCTCTAAAATGTGAGATTACAGTCCCACAGGCACTTCAAATGGCTGCAGATAAGGATTTAATCCTTCAGTATATTTTCTCCATCCTTTATTAAAAGATGAAGATAATCTTTAAATTAAGGGAAAAATAGAAAAAAATTGAAAGAGCCAAAAATTATCAAGTGGTAAAAGAGAGGAACCAACTCTATTTTTATTAACAAATCCTCTCAGCCAAGGCTTATACACCCAAAGTTGCAGGAAGGGGAAGTTGCTCCCCCAGCCTTAGAGAAAAAGGCAGTACAGGCTCCCTGTGAGTGGGGCATGGACACAACAGCAATGGGCTGCCCCAATACCCAGATACTCCACCTGCCTCTGCCTAAACTACTTGCATACAAACAGGTTCCTGAGAGGGGTCTTGTGTCCTCCTGAAAGTCCTCCACCAAGTGCCAGGACAGACATCAGCACTGCTGTCCCTCAGCCACTGGGACAGTGTTGGTGAAGCAGCTCAAAACAGAGACTACTTTCCTCAGCTTCTACATTGCTCTGCTGTTCTCAGAGGAACATTCCTTACCCAGCTTTTAGGTTTTCTGCTGCTTTTTTCCCAGCAGCCAGATTAAAGTTTTGCACCAGGAATGTAATTTCTGAGAAATTCCTCATGAAATTGTGTCAGCTTGTTGCAACGAACCTGCTTGACTCTTCATTTTCCTGTTCAAAGTGTCTTCTGTTTGTCATGTGTTGAAGCAATTTAAGATTTTGCTTTGACATTTTCAACAAGAGAACAAGATGATTCAATCTGCTCTTGGTAGTAACTGCCATTACATTTAAAATACATCATTTAATTGAAACTCAACATGCCATTTTATGTCTTCTGTATGATTATGTAGTGTTACTGCCCCAGCTCATGGAACAATTTTAAAGCAACAAAGACATTTAAAGAAGACCCCCTCCAATTCTCCAGTCAGGCCACCCCAAAACTTCTATTTCTTTCTGAAACAGCATTCTTACACAGCATTTGTCAGACATGCCTTTATGACAGGAGTTTTGAGCATTTTGGGTTTTGTTCCAATGTAAAATGAAAGTAAAATCTGAGAAAAAAAAAAAACAGAAAACAACACAAAATTCCTTCCAAATAAAAAATATCAATTTCTTGCCATCTATAATACTTCAGTCCCAAAGGATGGGAAGACTGGTGGCTGGAGAGGCTGGCTGAGCACAAATTCAGCAGTAGCAGTGCAGGAAAGAGTAAAGGCTGCAGAGTGTCATAACCTGCCGAGGCAAACATGATTGTTTTACCTATCACTTAGCCCCATCTGAATTTTTTTTTTCATTTTGTTGTCTCCTTTAAAATGCATTATCCACCACATTCAGTTCTCTCTAATCAACACATACACCTCCATCAACTCCTTCTGATGCACAACAGCTATCAAACACCTTTTTATTTATTACAGGGAAAAAGATTGTCTTGTTCAGCAAGTGTTCTACTTCAATTCTAAGGTCTGTTTTCTAGCAATGTAAAGCAATGGCTTAAACTGAAAGATGTGAGATGCATAGCTAAAGAGGATGACAGTTTCTCAGGAGGTGAACAAAATCTGGATTAATAATTACAGAACAAAGTCTTTTAACAGGGCAGTATGGAGATAATCTAAATACAGGAGTAGAGATGGGAAATATTAGCACTTTCTCTGACAGATTTCAATTAGTAAATAAAGAAAATCTTTGTGTGTCAGCACACTTTCAATACAGGCACTACATAAGGATCTATCACTTATCTACAAACTATATGATAGCAATGCTTTTCAGAGAACCAGTGAATTAAATACAGAAAGGAAGAGCTGGCATTCGTTTAGTTGTTGCGTTGGGGTTTTTTTTAATCAGTAAAAGCATTGTGGCATTGTAAAAGGGCTGGATCACAAAAGCAAAAGCACAGTGCAGCAGTAATGTTAGATACATTTTTAGGGCAGAATGTCTGTCCTAATCTGTTATTACTCTCAGATTGTGTCTAAAGACTTTTGTACCATGCTTTTGTTGTCTGTTACCCAGCCCAAGATGGGTCCCCATACATGCATTACTGATATCACAACAACAGGGAGCATTCAAACTCAACTGCAGGATTGGGGTGCACTTTAGCAAATACACCAGAGCAAGTCAGAGACCTCTCCCAGCCCTTGGTATTATTCTGCAATTATGTGCTTCCTTACCAAGGTGCTGTAAAGGGATCTAAGATACTGTACTGTGCCATAAATTGGCAATTTTGCCTGAACACATTGTAGCATTATTTGTTAAGTGCTCCAGAGCTGACATTTAGGGAATTCTGAGTTGCTGCTGGAATGCTGCTTTTCTCCTTCTACATACTCCCAAGTTAGTATATCTATCCTTCTATCGGCAAATAAGGACTTTTCTGTTCTCGTAGTCTAATCTGGAGCTGCTTAAAACAGTTAAAGTATCATTAACACCATATACTGATATTAAAAGAAGCAGAAAACTGCAACACAATTTCATATCAAAGCAATGGAGCCTTAAGCTTTTGCGTCTATGAATGATGAGCAACATTACTTCAAATGACATCATTTGTCAGAGCTGCTTGAGCTAAAGACAGAGTGAATCCATTTGTATAAATTGTGGCTTCGCTGCTGAAAGATTACAAAAATATATGTTGCCATCTTTAAGTCTAAAACCATTAATATAGCTAAAATATGCCATCTTTTCCCAGGAAGAACTAGCAAGTCCTTAAACCACTATCATCAATCACGACTAATTCACTAAATATACAATTCCAACAGCAATATAAAAAGAACATACAGTACAGTGTGTTGTCTGTCATTACATCAAACATCTCTATCTTTCAATGGAAACTCTAAGTCAAGATTTCCCAGGTCTGTGATACAGGTGGTCCATAACTGAATTCCTCTGTTCACTGGGATTAGTCCTTTGCTTGTTTTCCATTTGATAGATCCAAAGTTGATATTTTTATTTGAAAAATAAAACTAACATTAATTTCACCCCTCAAGAAAATATTTGTCTGGATTCTATAGTTTAGTGTCATAGTTTAACCTCAGCTGGCAACTCACCCACACAGCCACTTGCTTACTCCTCCCATGTTGGGACTAGGGAGAGGAGCAAAAGAGTTAAAGTAAGAAAACTCATGGGTTGAGATAAAGACAATTTCATACATTAAGCAAAAGCCATGCTCACCAGAAAATCAAAACAAGGAATTCATCCCATGGGCAGGCAGGTGTTCAAACCTACACATTCACTGATTTATTAGAATTACATAGATTTTATACTGGCAGGATGTCCAAAATCATTACAAGGTGTAGGCCAGTGTACTGTACAAGAAGCTCCTGCCCATGGGCACTATCTTGTTTGACTCAGATCATTGCCTTATCAGTTGTATTCTCATCTTGTTAGGTCATGGTTTGGAGCAATAAGCATTTCACTATGCAAGACTGAAGGTCACATTAACGAAAAGGAATGCTAATGGGGTGAAAATGAGTATCACGGGGACAATAAATCATTCTTGGAATCCTATTTAATTGATCATTTTGTAGCTCACCTTGCTTCCACAGAAGTCAATGGCAAAGCTTCCATTTCTGTGGATATGAACAGGATTGGGTCCTTTAAAGTACAGTGTGTTTTATGAATGTTGAAAGTAGCATATTTTACACTAGAATTTTCTTTATTATTTTTCAATGCAAAACTTCACCAAGAAAACCAAATTGCTGTATAAAAGCATCCCATAATACAGTACATTAATTTAACACACGATAAATTTTCCTGCTGGTAGTATTAGGTGTTGCCACTTTCAATACACAGATATCTAACAGAGTATTTTCTCCCCCCATCTTCCTCCCCAATATTTTCCTCCCAGATTTTACAAACATGCCTATCCCAAAACACCATCTCTCCACCTTTGGCAGTCTGATATTTCCTTTAACAATAAGTGAACCACCTCTGAGGCAATGGGAGCTCCAGCTGAGAGCCAAGCTCCTAGCATCACAACACCTACAGCCCTGTGAGGACTTAGGAAGAGTATTTATGCTTAGTTGGAATGGAAATGAACCAACAAGGATTATTCTGCAGCCATATTTTTTTAGGTTAAAGAACCTGACTTAACCTAGTCTGATGTGAGCCATGAGAGAAGCAGCAGCTCAGGGTCAGGAGTCTCTGTGCTCACCTCAACACTGTGGCTGAGGCAGATGCTCTTTGCTGTGACTGAGCTGAGCTCAGGGCAGGCAAACTGGCCTGGAAGGAGCTTTGTCTGCATCCAAGGAAACTTGCTTATTTTCTCTCTTTTCTTTCATTATCATCTTAACTCAGGAGATGCCACTGTCTCTTTTGTACACTGATTGCTGTTAGTCACAATGAACAGGCTTTGATGAAGTGGTTTCTCCCTGGTGCTCACCTCTGCTCTGGCAACATATTTGAAAAATCTGGATTGGAACGAGTGGCATCCACCAAAGAATGCTCAAAATTTGCAGATTTGCACTGTGGTGAGAGGAAACAGCACTACAGAGTGTGCTCCTTCCATCCCTCTAATGGCACAAGCCCCCTTTCTCCTCCCTTCCATTTCCCTGTGCCTCTCAGGATGATGATTTGTTGGGGTGTGCTCTTACAAA
>VZTE01004551.1:0-19409 GCA_013397775.1 Eulacestoma nigropectus
CTAGCCCTGGTCGCGGATCCAAGCCTAGGGTTACTAATAAACCCTATCAAACTACCTTGAAATTTGAAAGTTAAAATGAATACTGCTCTTCCTTTTTCAACATATTCAATTCAAAGCCCTTCTTGCTTTCAGAACTGCACACACTGCCACCTTTGAACAGCTTACGGAATGCCACTGTGACCAAACTCCTGAAATTTCCTTGGAAATCATGTCACCCTGTGGTTTCCTGTCCTTGTAAACCCACTTCTCCATTCAAGCCAAATCCATAATCTAGTAAATATTTTACAGAGTTCTCTTCCAAAGCCTTTGCAAAACCCCTTCCTGGTTCTCCCTGTATGACATTTATCCCATGCTCCCATCTCTCCATACACCTCTATGCTGCATTCCTACTCATAGCCTTAAATAGCCTACTCATCCTTAAATTACCTTGGAAACATTGAATCCCATTGGCCCAATGAGTACATTCCACTGTTTCTTCAAAGTTTTCAGGTTCAAATATTTGAGTTCCACAGAATAATCTGTTTCATTACAGTCTGCTCCCTCCAGTGCAGGCTGGAAACCATGCATGCTACCAAGGATTTAACCTAAGCCTAAAGCAGGACTTAAAGTGAATAGTACTCTACTTCAGAGAGGATCAGCATCATTCAAAACACTTGTGTGCAACTATTAAACTATTCTTTACAAATTACATCTGTTCCTGAGTTGCCTGGTCCAGCCAGTATTTTTAAAATATACCCCACAAAAACAAACATGAACCCCAAAAGATCTACCAAAGTGGCTCTGTACCTTACACACACACAAAGCAATGCAGAGACTAATCAAGCTGAGGTGGAATCATTCTTTTCAACACCAGCTCAAACTCCAATAACAGACATCCAATCTATGAGAAATGAAAAACAGAGCAAAGCAGCAACATAAATTACATCCTCTGAAAATGCAACAAAGAGCTTGCAGAGGATCAACAAGGGAAACATTAAATTCTTTCATTAGAAAGAATTTGTCACAGTTCATGACAGACATGCAAGCACTGATAGAAAATGTAACTACATAGGAGACCAAACTCAGACTGTTTGGGAAAGAATGGTTATCCAAGGGAGCCCATTTCTTCCCCAGGCCAGACTTAATGGTAAAAGTCTCTTAAACAGAAAAGTCAATATGCTTAGGAATTTGCAGATGGGGTGAGGAAAGTGTCTCACTGCTTACAGTCAAGTGCACTAATTTTAAGATGGGCTCAGACCCTGCTCAGGCAAAAAAGAGACTGCTCAGACTAGGGATGGAGCACTTCTCCATTCAAGGGACACGTGGGATGAGGAGCAGAGGAAGAGTCGGCCATTTGAAAATTAAGCCATGCTTATTATCACCTCCAAATTTACCCCACCGTTTTGAAGTGAGGGGAACCAGGGCTGTGCCCTCCTCAGGGCTGTGTAGCCCCAGTGGCACAGGCAGTTTGTCTGGGAGGAGGTCACAGTGCCCCTGCTCAGCCCTTGCTCACCCCCCAGCAGTGTCCAGGTCTCTCCAGGCTCTGCATTTACCATCTTCCCAGGTGGGCAGTTCCTTATTTTGTTACTCACTAACATTTATAGAAGGGACTCAACTACATAAGAAAAAGTCTTACTTTGAACAAACTGTTAAGAAACTGCATACAGAAAGAAAAAAGAGCAAAAAATCTATATGTATTCCAAATAAAAATTAGGCTCTGAATACATCTCCCCCTCTAGGCAATTACATGGGTAAATTAGCTACTGAAGAAATGAAGCAGTTATGCTAAGTCTATTACTGCAATAGAATTTTTCCAGAAACAGTAAGTTACTCTGAGTATTTATCATAATCTGTTTTCTGCAGAAAAAAAAAAAAGTGAAAACTAAATAAATTTATGGAAATGCATTTACCTAATAATATTTACCAAATGACACTGTTCCCTCTGCTGCTTGTAGCAAACTCAGTCACAGAGGCTAAGGACAGGTTTGCCTTATTAACACAGCTCTCCCCCTGTGTATTTTAAGTACCTCAGAGCACAGTACCATCTGTGTGTATTCTACTAATGAGCTACTTCTTAGACTGAGAAAGGCTGGCCAACCAGCCAACACCGATTACTCAGATGGAAACTGCCTAATTTTTAAGCAATTAATGAGCTCCTCTCTCACTTTACGTAGAAGCTTCCTCTGGTTAATTCTCCTGGCATATTACAGCATATCCTACACTAAAGAAAGTCTCTCAAAGAAGAAAATAAAAGACAGGAACATGGAACATGATGCAGCCCAGTCCAATTCCCTAGAGCAGAGCCCAAACCCTATGCGTGGGACATAAGCTTTAGAAGCACCTGCTGAGACCACCCAGAGCAGGGGCTGCATCCCAGTGCAGCTAAGCCAGGGAACAGGACCTTGAAAAGGAGACAGCTCAGGCACCTCCCTTCGTCTAAACTGTTTGGCGCACTAAGATACCTTTAATAGCATCTCAAAGGACAGACTGGAAGAGCCAGTACCATGCTTGCACAAGACCACTGATGGTTTTATTCCCTCTCACCTCCCAGTGCCCGGTGTTTCCTCCATTTAGAAACACTGGACACTGAGAGTCACCAAATGCTGCAGAGCCCCACAGCTGGGTATCACCAGCCATGGGTGCTGATGTTCAAGAATCCCTGAACATTAAGCAAGATGGCTGACTGCTCCCATCTCTTCCCTTATCTGCTTGATGTGATTTTAAAAGGTGAGTCTTAAGGGGCTTTTATATTATGCAAAAATAGAATTACCTCTTCTGCCACTAAAAAAATATTTCTTAATAACCTATACAAAGTTTAAGGAGATCAAAATTACCTTTTACAGCTCCCTGTTGGAAAGCACCATAGTAAAGCATGGAAGAAGCATTAAATTATTTAAGTAACTACACTAATAATGCACAACTTTCATGTGCACAATAAAACTATTGAAGGAGATCTGATTTTTGTAAGTATATTACACATTATCATTCTGAAAGGGCAACGCTATGTGCAGGAAAGAATGCACTTTTCTTGCACAAACCTGAAAAACATGCCAATTGTAGCAGTGAAAATACTCTAGAGGAGAGCTTTTACCCAGCAGCCCCCAGCATAAACAAACCATTTCCCCTTCTTGAGGATGATCATATTTACACACCAGTGAGAGACTTAATGTAACATTTCAACTGTGTGTGACATACTAAGCCATTCTACAATCACAATGTGGAATTTGTATTATCTAAGTTCTCACGACCAAGTTACCCAGCATTACACTTCTGGGGGAAAAAAAAAAAGGATATTTTTCTAAAAGACAACTAACTACTACAGCACATCAGGAGCCCTCCTTACGACAACATGAAGCAAGTTGGTGACATATTCTGCAAGTGACTTCACACAACAGCATTCTGAATAACCAACTGTTCACATGGCATCTGTGTCCTTCAGAGAAAACCAACAATTACAGCTCTTTACGAAGGACAGCAAATTGAATGGTTCATTTGTAGACACTTCTAAAATGGGATTTAATAATGAACTTTTCTTCCTCAGCAGAGCTGTCTCCCTGTGTAAAGTCCTCAAAACTTGCAGCCAGGCATCCCAGGTGGTTGGATTTATGTTTCATCTCTCATGCACTAAGTCCGAGGTATGTTGTACAGTTGGAACAAAACCCTTTGCAATAAACACTGAGTGGTAAAGAGCAAATTTAATCATCCAATGCAGATGAAAAAATTATAATGCTGTAAATAATATGATGTAAAGTCACAGCAAATAGGAGTTATGTTGACCTATATCAGAAATCAGCCAAAAAGCTTCAGCTTTCAATCTGCTCCAATAAAACTGAAACACTCCACTCCTAAGTGCATTTCCACTGTAGTCCTCACTTTCCCTAAAATTACAGATGTCATTTTGAATGGAAATATTATATCCAATGTGTCATCAGTGATACACATCCTAATTTCCTTCCTTACGTCTAAGCCCACACCATTATTCACACCTCTCTGGCTTTATATAATAGGGCAAGATTTTCAAGGTCACAACAAAAACAAATAATACATTCAAGAGCTCCAATTATTTTCTTGCCTTAAGTTTCAAACTTTCTTTTGTAAACCACAAGTACCAGAACAAACAAGTGTTTTAGAAACACTTGAAAGTTGGTTTATTTTCTCAGCAAAACACACTCTGCAATAGGAGCCTGCAACGAGGGAGGAAGAAGCAGGTCGTGAAGGAAGTTCTTTACCAGGGATGAGTGCCAGAGAGCAGTGCTGATGGCCACAGATCCACCTCCAGAACAAAGCCAAGGAAGCTTGCAGGATGAGCTGGCTCCACTAAAGTGTTCCCACTTTCTCAGTTTTCAGATCTCCTCTGCAGTAAACCTGAGGTATTTGACACAGCCAAATGCTTCAGGGAATCCCAGAAACAGTAGAGACCTGACTACTCTGTGTTCATGGTCTTCCAGCTTCTTCTTCTGACATCCATCGGAAGGATGCCAGACGTACTGCTGTTCAGCTCCAGAGATACAGAGCTTGGGAATAAACCTGCCTTTGATTCATGTTCCAGCTCTTTTCCATTGATTATTAAACGTATCCATCTCAGGCAATTTATTGTTCAAAATGAAACTGTGTCACTGAAAAAGAAATTCTGATGAGCCCTATTCTGTAGAATGTCATTATATTTCTGCATTTTACCAGTAACTCAAGGACATCAATGATTGTATCTCACATTAGACCTCCCCTTCCAAGCCCACCCATATATATATATATATATATTTCTGAACATGTAAGACAGCATAAGCATGCATGAAATGGCTCTGCACATCGATCCAAATAAGGATCACAGAGTGCATCAAGAGTGCCAGCGAAACAAAACCATAATGCCTAAATCCAAGAACAAACATCTCTTGCTGTCTTGTGAAAAATGTGATCTGCTATATTAACATCAGTCTTCACAAGTAATAAGTCAATTCTATCTTCAACATACCAGAAAAGTACATCTCAAATATTAAAAAATAAATACTAAAAAAAAAAAAAATCTGTAAAACAACTTTGCCCTCAAATTTTATGTGTATTCGTACAGTGTGATGAAAGGACCATTATTTCTTTAAATAAACATGAACATCTGGTTAGACTATACACTGAAGTGTCCTCGGACAAAGGTGGTTTAGGGTATTCACTCATCTGAGGACAGAACTGCAGTTCCTGGTACTGCTAAAAATCTAAGGGCAGCTACTTGGTAAGCATAGATGGAGCCCAGAGAGGCTCGAGTGCAGCTGAATGCCTGCAGAGTCCCAGCAGCTCAGGATCAACAAATGTTCTTTAGGTCAGAGCAGTAAATATACACAGAGGTTTCTATAAACTTGGTTACCCAGGAGACTTGATTGGCACCTCCAGAGCTCAAGGTTCCTCAGGTATTCCACATGTCATTTTACAGTCTTAAGTGGTTCTTCTTCTTGTGTCCCCACTACCCACTGGAAGGACAGCCAATAGCCAGTACACACAACAGACTTGTAATATTCAAAGGCAAAAGCTCTAAGCCTAAAACTAGTGTACAAAACCTAATATAACCGAATATCTCTCCTTCTTTTCCTCTTCCATTTTCTAGCTGACATATTTTTCTATCTTCTACTGAAAAATAACAGAAATTAAAGAAGCCTTCGTCTATCCCATGTGTCCAAGGACATAGAAGCACATTTTATACACATGCTTATTTAAAATATCAAAATTTCTCTAGGAGACAGGACTGCTTTCCTTGTCCTTGCCTAAGGCAACACAACAAAACAGAGGGAAACATTTAATTTGTGTGTTATTCCCTGCATCACCTTTAGTGTGCTGGGCAACCTTAATACAGTTTTCCCTCTTGATGATTTTCTGCCATTTGCAAAATGGGAAAAATGATGAAGCAAACATTAGAGACAAAAAGCACTCATACGAAATACCATGGTAGCAGATATTTACTGAAAACACCAAATAGTCCCACGAAACTTTAAAAAAACCCTGCCCAGGTAACAAAGTACAGCTAGAACATGGAAAGTCAAAAAAATAATACTACCATCATGTTTCAAGGCCTCTGCTGCACAGCCCTAACAAACATTTGAACTGTACACATGGTTACTGGAGGTCTAAACACCAGCACATCCCCCAGACACATGCAAGAGTGACACCCAAAATACTGTACTTTAAAACATTAGAAAGTAATTTGGGAACTTCAGACTTTCCCTTTTGCCCTATTCAGGCCTGTTCACTGAAAAGGGAACTGACACATACCACTTTCCCTGCTGCCTTCTGTCCCAGAGGGGCTGGTAGGCCAGGGCAGCAGTCAGGGACATGTTCCTTTTCCTCCCACTTCATTAAGGCCATAGGAATGAGACACACAGATACAAAAGCTCACATCAGGTACTGTCATTGCCTCCAGTTTCTTTACGAAAAACCACTGAGCAATGATTACACCTGCCTGGATCATACAGTCTCCTATTTATTCAACTACTAATTACTTTTCCATCTGGAGTAACAGATGCAGAAATCTCAGCAGATACCTTTTTAAAGCAATCCTGATCCCTGAAAGATGCAAACCAACTCCACTTGTCTTACACTGAAGTGTCAAAAAACCTACCTTCCTCAAAAAAAAAAAAAAAAAAAATCTTAATTTTACTGGCATATACTNAAGTGAAAAAACCCCCCCCTCCAAAAAAAAAAAAAAAAAAAAAAAAAAAAAAAAAAGTTATTGGGAGTGAGTTTCCACAGGTCATATACAGCACAACAGAGCTACAGTTCTGTGACTCCCAAAAGTGGAGGAGGTTTGAAACAAGTCAATCTAACACAAATACCCTCGTGCTGCCTCTGTTCCTGCCTGAACAAGGAGCCACACAGGGAGGGCAAGCAAGAAGGAACTGATGACAGAGGCTGGGGAACACGGGCAGCCTGGTGACCATGTCTTGGAAAAGCAAAGTGCTCAGGTCTGAAGATTAACTTGAATCTAAGTCTCTGTCTTCAGTGGCAGAGCATTGTATGTTTTCGTATCAGTATATACTATAAGTACTAAACATGCTTCTTGTAGGAAAGAATCGATTGGATTTGAAAGGGTTAGAGATTAATAAAGTGATAAATGTACCCTCTAGAGGTGACACTGCAGCTCAGATCAATTTTGCTTTCATCTAATAGATGGGCAATCATTTCTACTTTAGCCAATTACAACAGAACACAACAATCTCACACAGGTCTATGTATTAACATTTGTACATACAGGCACTGCCCAAAACACATTCCTTCCTTCCTCCACAGGTCAACAACTTGAAATACTTAACTCTGCACCTCCTGAGAAAGCAAAAGTCTAATGCTTCCTTTATTATCTGTAAAACCAGCTTCTTCAAAAACTTGAATGCCAAACAAAACAAAAAAAAATCCACAAATACATCTTAATTCTTTTTCTCACTGTTTGCCATAGTGACCCCAACATCTCCTACCTCACAATATCACTGCTTGTCACTGTAACAGCTACACTAGTGAAAAAAAAAGTAGCAAATAAGTGAAAAAATATAGAAATTTCTGATACATTGTGTTACAGGGACAAGAAATTCAAAACCGAAATGCACATCAAACAACAAGCAAGGTTCTGAAAGTGAAGAATAAAAAGTTTAAATTCAGTGGACAGAGATATGAAAATGTGTATTAATGCCCAAACCTAGTTCAATCTAAGGAACCTTATTTATGTTCCTTCAAATATATTCAGCAGGGTGTAAAAGCTGCCTTAACAAGTATTTAAGTTACGAAAACCCAAGGACACTTCAGAACTGTTCTTGGTCAGGAGCTGACCCAAAGTGAAGCCATTACACCACAGATTCCTTAGAGCTCCTATAGGTCCATGTCCCCCTAAGTTACCTCTGAGCCCCTGCAGCACCAGGAGATGTCCCCAAGTGAGCAGATATTGATCTTGAGGACTAGCCAACATGCTGAGCTTGAAGACTGTTCTGGGTAAGTCTGTGGCTGTATTATTCATACTTTCTTTTGAACATTATGTAAGACAAACCTTCCAAAAATATTTGCATGAACAAGATGAAAAACAAAACATGCCAGAAGAACTGTTCCTATCCCTCGGGACAGTCAATTTCAGAGTAAGGACATGAACCTAGGACACTCACCCTCAAAGTGAGCACACTACAAATACTGAAATGAAGATCTCTCTTAAAATTTCTGATTAGAATCTTAAAGAAAATAAAGCAAAGGCACCGTGATAAATTAGGCATTTTTTTAATTTGAAAAACCCCATTTTGGAGAGGAAAAAAAAACTCAGTCATGATGACATGTATTTTAGCAGTTCAGTTATTATTAATGAACTTCTACATGCTGAATTGAGATGTAGAACAGCCATCCAAACAATTGAGATGATATCCATTGCAAAAGTGGAAGATTATAGATTTATAGCTGAGGAAATGGCATTTCTTTCATGCTTTGCTTATTTCTCCCTAGCCCCTGAAGATGCTACCTTTGTGATTTATTTCAGCTTGAAACAAGTTAACTGTGTTCATTTATTTTATTCAATACAAAAGGTTTCCCTTTTGGGAAGGAATCTAGCATTAATATTTAAGTATCAGTTCAATATTTTAATTGCTTAAATTATATATGAACTCATTTTAAATGTGTGCAATAGCTAAAAATTTGAGTGCTTAAGTAAGTTTAATATTTAAACCTTGCCAGGTTGAGGTCACTAAAAAAACCCCAAACCTCTAGCATATTATTTATTTCCTTTCTTGTTCTTCTGTGCACATGTCCTTTCCTCCCCACCTGCAAACAGAATGTATAAATGCTGCCAGCTGTCTTCCAGACAGGTCTGTCCAGCTGCAGTGCTGCTTTCTGTCTAGAGGAGAAGAAACTAAGGCTGAGACCCCTGTAATGAGATGCACGATGACCAGAGCTTCACAGCTGACTTGCTGGTAGCCCCCCAAGACCTGACTGAGCACAGGAGCCTGGCTCCTCGCTTCCCACTGATCCAAACAGAACAAATGGAGAGCAGCCACGAACCCGTGAGCAGAGATAGCTTATGCAAGAGAGGCTGTACTTTCCTGCACTGACGACAGCTTAGAACAGCAGTGATTCTGATTTTGTTTACTGGAGCTGTGAATAACTTAACATCTTCTGGGAAAAGTAAGAGATCAGCGTGCACTGATGAGCACTGCCAAGCTCCCGTCTCCTCTGTCTGCACAGTATTTGCACGCAGCAAAAGTCAAAAGCCTCTTTTGCATCCCTCGTATCTCAGATGTGGGAGGGCTCATGGCCGTGTATTTTACATCAGGGTCAGAAGTCAGCTCTTCAGGCAGATGCAACTGCAAACTAAAGCAAATGGCAAGTGCAAGCACGCACCCAAGCAGCTCCTCTGGGCCCACTCCAGCAGGAGCAGTGGACTTTAGAGTTAGGCTCATCTAGAATATCCCACTCCAGGCACAAATCCATGAGTCATGAGTCATCTCTGAAGTACAAACACCTCCACTTCCATGTATGCCACAGTTTCCATGGCCAAAGTGGTCGGGCAACAACACAGGAAGATTGAGCTTCACAGAAGGGAGCAGATGGAAATCATAGGCACAAGTAGTGACAACTGCAGGAAAGTGAAGGTCTCTGAAACATCTACAGCAGACCACAGTAAGTTGGCTGTATGGCATTTAAAAGGCATAAAATACCAAGCCAATAGGTTTTAAATTAATGTGTTAAAAGGCACTGCAACATCAATGAGAATTTAAGACAATTTGGCTATGTCCACACATAGCAAGGCCCAGTGCCAAGTCAAGCCCTTTCTCTACCAAGCCATTGATGATAAAGTAGGATGCAGGTGGGTGAAGGATCAGAGATACACTTGCTCCTATGGCATGAATGACTTTTGGATGGTCCCAAGACAAACAGGAGAAGGAAGGCTGGAATCCCACAGCAAATCCATCTGACAGGCTGCAGAGGAGAAGACACGACTGTATAGCTTGGGGGACATACCCGTGCCAAGCCTGAGCCAATTAAGCTGTGTTAACCTGCAGAAAGGCTCCTAAATGCCCTGCAGCCAGCAGTCTCATAGAAACCTTGGGGATGTCTGCCCCTGCTCCTCCACACAAAGCTGGCATGCCCTCCACAGCTCCAGCATGCTGAGACAGGGTATTTCAGCTCAGCAAATAATACAGCAACAAAAAATGGCATCAATTATTCACTAATGGAATTATATCTAGTAAGTCAAACAGAATCTATAATCTGAAAAATCTTTTGCTTAAAAAATGCAATGACATTTTAATTGGTTTTATATTCCCTGCTATGATTATACAAAGGCTTTGGGAAAAGAAGTCACTTAATCCGATTAAAAGGAAATCACCCACCAGTTGGGAACCTAGCAGCTCCCACATCTTCAATTTATTTGTATAACCTCCACCTGTAAAATACCCTTCCTAGGCTATTGCTAAGGCTGCAGTCCCCGCATTAGCTGTTTGCTCAGTTTTACTTCTTAAAGTTTTACTTCTTAAAGTTTCACTTCTTAAAAAGGTTGACCTGCAGTTTTCAAAAATGCTTCTTAAAATTAAGAAATGCCTGTGAAACTTAAGTCAACATTACACTCACACAGACGCTTGAGGCAAACTATTCTGTTCTCACCACAAACAGTAATCATTACTCTGTAGACATGACAGTTCTCTTCTAGAGCATCAGGAAGTTGCTGCCTGTAAAGAAGAATTTGATGAGCATAATTAAATTAGCTCACCCATTTTAATTATTTTGGCACCACATCTCAAGTGAGAAGCAGCCAAACAAATTTGTCTTGCTACAAGTTTGTGTCATTTTTGCAGCATTGCAGGGTACTCTAAAACCTATTTGCAGTCTTCATTTGCATCCCTGCTTCTCTTTTCCAAATGGGAAATATGGACACCTGAATCTGTAACAAAGGGCAAGTAAAGGACATGAGAAAAATCTTTCAGTTCTGTTTTTCTATTCCATTCCATGAGGATGGTTTCTTCAGCAAACTATAGCTCTATGCTTGCAACTGGAGCACCATTGCATCACCTTCTGTTTAACGTCTTAGATGCTCCACTCCTGACCTCTCTTTAATGACTCTTGCCTGTTGTACAGCCTCTGTGTGCACTTGCTGGTGTTCTCATCCTCAGCTTTCTCCCCTTGGGTTTCCATTCCTTTGAAGGAGAACTTCTGCACCAGCCTCTGAAGATGCTTTCCTAGTCAGACCTTTCCTCTCTTTCAGTCAACTCCAGTTTCATCTATAAAGCCCTTCTGGACGTTCTGCCCCACTTTTGACCACCTCAGCTGAGTGATGCCTTTGCATTACCTGACAACACCTCACCTTTACCTAGCTCCTCTTCGAATCAGCTCTCTTTAGATCTCTCCTACCCCTTAAATAAGATACGTTCTATTACGTGATATTACATGCATGCCAGTCAACTTCATAAATGCTCTTATACTTGACACTAATCACAATTCTGGCCATGCATGAAATAATTCTATGCATTGCTTAGAAAAAATGCCAGTATACATAAGTCAGCAAAGACACCAATTTTGCTGGTTTATTGTCCTAGTAGCCCAAATCTGTCTCTATCATCCGTGTCAGCACCTTCCATGCACTGCTTCACACTGCTCTACATAACTGTCTGCATAATTTCCCTCCCCCTTTTAAGGATGCTCACCAGCACAGACATCCCCATACCAACAGCCAGCAAGACCCAAGACCGCAACACCCCTCCAGACACTGCTGCAGAGATCCTGTCCACAGAGCATCCTCTGGGCCCTTCATCCACTCCCCCCACCTCAGCTCTAATCAACAGCTAAAACACTCTTCCTGCTTCCAGACATCCTGCAGTTTACACTGCAGTGCAGCTGCCCACAAATAACCATTACATTAATTTCCCCTTTCCACTCTCCTTCATCAAGACACAAGTGTAAAAAAAACCAAAAAAACTCTGAACTACAGCAGCAGCATGTAACAGCTACTGTCACTCTATGGAAAATATGCTGACATTTCTTCTTTGTGCATTTGCCTGTCTGCATCCACCCACTGTCCCTGATCTTCCACTAAAACTATACAAACAGTTAAAGTTCAGAAGTCTCTGGAGCATCTCTCTCTTCACAACATATACCATTTAGTGAAACCTCAAGCAATCAAACAACAGTCCTTCAAATCTAAAGACCTTTCAGAAAAGGAGTCAAATTATCAATTTCGTTTCAAGTGCTGATATCACAGAAACAGAAAATTATTTCACACACAATGTAGCGGAAAAAGCAAAAAAAATTAAATCAATAGTTTGCTCCATGCAGCAACCAGAATGAGTATTGAAGGTGAAAGCCAACTACATTATTATGTACTTGCAAAGAAACTGTAATTTTACTTTACGTGCATTTTTTCCTCTTCATCTTATTCTCAACACATATTGGCACAATCAAATGAAATGAAAAAGAACCACCTATTCACTAGTGGGTTATATTTAGCAAGAGGCAGTCTAACATATTAAAGCATTTTTCCCACCAGTACAGAACCTAAATTGACACTGTCAACAGCCGCTATTAACACAAGACATTCTGCAGAGTCAAAGATAAAATACCAGCTGAACGATGCTACAACCATCAGCATGTGACTTCTACATGTACTTCTGGTAAAAGAATTGCACAGGCCCTTGCTTGCAGCCAGGTGCTGTTGCCTGGCATCAGTGAACAGAGGCTGTTCAGTTACACTGATCGTGGATCTCACGGAGGGTTTCCATCTAGGCCAGTGACAGCAGTTTTGAAAAACAGGAACACCATCACCCTCAGCAGAGTTTAGACCAAGATGCACTGTAGCCAAACCCCAATACCCATGACTGCTCTCACAGGGCAAACAGGGCTCTCGACACAATAACCACAACAAAAAGTTAGAGGCTAGTTCAGTTTAACAACCTCCATTTACACTTTCCAGCCCAGCAGAAAGAATTCAGCCCAGCATCTGGCAGTTCCCAGAGTTAACACTTCTCAGCCTGAGATGTGACATGTAATTGTTTTTTAATAGATGGCCCAATGATTTTCTCCTCTGTTCTCAAGAAATGCAGAAATTAAACTTAACACTGGCCACATCAACTGAAATCAGTAATTTCTGTTTGTACCTGCAGTGTTAAAAGGACTGAAGACCTTGAGGACAGCAGGATCAGTGGAAGCCCTCACACATGTAAGTATAGCACACAAACAGTGTATAAAAACAAGTTAACATGCAGTCAAAAGTGTAAAAGTCCAATATTTACCCTTACACACACACCAGGCTGTAGCAGACTGACACCATTGTGTAGACCTGCAGCTGACCTACTTGTCTGCCCAATTTCTTCCAAACTCACAGCTTACTTGAGAAATACAAACAGTTTCATGAAGTCACTCCTTTGGGAGGGCAGAGCTGCATGCAGCAGACATCACTTCAGGATCAAGTACAGATGAACCATTATCCAGATGCACTGTCTACTCTGGAAGGAGAGATTCTAATGCTTCTTTGAAGTGTTCTGTTACTATCAGTAGGTTTCAAAAGCAGATGTAAACATGAACCAAATCCCACTCCCTTCCACTGCCAGAATAATCAGAGATCATTTACTCAGGAGAGCTCTTCCCAGTTAACCCTATATATGACCATGTCTGGTCAGCGTAACTTTTTCAAAGATGACCTTTCAACATACAAAACATCATCCAAACCTAAAACTCAAACCATACCAGTTATGACTTCTTTTTCTTTTTTATTTTTGGCAGAAGAGAACAAGTAGTATATATGCAAAACAAAAAGCAGCCATCTAAAATGCTTGATTGCATGAGCATGAGGTCCAGATCCAAAAGTAAAAATAATTTTCTGTGACTTACCAGAATTTCTCTTTGACACGAGCTTCAAATTCATGCTGACTACAGTACAGATCACAAGAACCAAGAGAACAAGAGGCTTCATCTTTCACTTTCTGTGACAGCTGAAATGCAAACATAGTACAAAGTCTGAATCACAGCTTTTCACTACGGCAAAGCAGCAACTACAGCTAAACATTTCTCAAAGAACCTTTACAGGGTAATAGCTTAATGTAACAACTTCCGGGTTTATGTTTATGCAGGAGTAGGAAAACATAACAGTTCAAAGTAACCATGTATGAACAATTTATTGCTGACTATCACACAAAAGGGTTGGGTTTTTTAAGTGACACCTCAAAAATATAATTTTGCTCTCAAAGAAAAAATAACAGTTTATTTGAAGTAGTATGGGTCTAATCTGGCAGATTTTTGTATGTTATTTAAGGGGAAGACCCTGATGGCCATAATTAACTTTGTCTCATACAAACAGGCCACACACTTGAAAAAAAATTCATATTGTTCAGGAAAAGACCCAGAGTAGGTTATTCAGGCAATCTCTCTCACCAACCTTACTTTCCTACTGGTGGCCTTGTAAAAGCTCCTACAATGTTTACAATTGCCTACAATTAATGCTGTTCCAGAAATTTCCCCTATACAATAAAGAAAGATGAACAAAATTCAGAAACCAATGAATGTAGGTCTCAGGAGTCCCTCCTGTGAAGTTAACTATTTACTTTCTATTATGTACATTAAAAAAGAAAAAGGGGAAAATCTACTTTAGAATTTTATTTTTAATTTTATACAAAAACTGGAACTAATTCTATTTTCATTTACAACTACCAGGCCGTTCAAGAAAACATAGCAAGAGCAAACTGAGGCTCCTTCTCTGCACTTAAAAACAGGTAGAACAAATCTGAATTCATCAAAGCCTATCTCTCTCAAAGAAAGAGAGATGCTTAATTATAAGCTAGAGTCCTCAAACATATGCTTAGCTTGAAGTCATGGGCCTTTAAGTGGCTTGATATATTTAAACTCCAGGAATTCATCTCTGTGTAAGATACAGACTTTAGATCAGGACCTTTATTATCAGATAAAGCAGGCAGTCATCTAAATCACTGTGAAGTTATTATTTGCACCAAAAGATTCAGCAAACATTTTACAGCAGTTTCAATTAAACAGAAATGCACAAAACTACCTGCATTAGTAGTCAAAACTGAGGCCAATGAAATGGAATCCTCCTGTAAATGCTGTAACACATTTGCCCACCCAGGCCACTCAGAGGTCCCAAACTCTCAACTTCGGGAGCAGCCCAGACCCCTGCAGCTCTAAACATTTGCCCAACACGACAAAGCAGCAAGAGGGTGCAGTGTCCTGCTGTTCACTGAAGCTTATTCAGTTTAATTTTAGTTTATTACATCAAATATTCTTCCCTTGTAATTTTATTACTGGCCTACCATTGTGTGAAGAAAATGTAAGGAACCCTGTATAAACTTTTATACCATAAGAATTGTGCTGCTATTCAATTATTTCAAAATTACCACTTAAAAATGAAGTTCTCTTCCTCCCACCTTACCATACTACAGTCTATAAACAGGCAGTGGATTTTTTTTCCTACCTGAATTCTATGGCACTTTAAGCCTATTGATTCCTCACAGTAACGATGCTAAGGCATTTTCAAGGAATAATATGAACTGAAGGCTGTCTGACAGTGGTTAATGACAGTATTAGCATTCATTCTTCCTTGACCTCTCCTTGGAGTAACACGATCCTGAAACAAGTAAGGCCATCTTGACAAAAGAGCTTAAAAAAAGTAATTGAACTAAATCTTTTGACAGATAATTGTAATGATGATGTTATGCTAGAATGATTTTCAAGTATAGCTTTGCAAATTACTTTCTCCATTTTTTTCCCTTCAGTTATTACAGCTGAAATATGGAATTCCTAGGTCCTTTTTCACATGGGTCTGTGCATCTCCACCCCAAAAAAGCTATGCTGCATTAAATACATTTAAAAATTCAAAGCAAGTTCTGCCAACCAATATTAATGCTGGGCAGAGCAAAAAATTCTGGGTTCTGTCAGCACTGATAGGAGTTTTACTTTTTGAAGCCCTGGCCTCACCAAGGCAGTCGGTCTCTGTACCTCCACAAATCAGGAAAATAGAGCAGGAAAAGGTCAAGAAAACACAGCACTACCCAGTCATTCATAATCAAACCAAAGCCTCAGCTTGTCACATCTGACACAACTCCACTGAGGCTGGCATGAAAATACACATCAGAGTCTGAGGTGTCACTTCCACCATGGACATTCTACCAGGACATGGGATCAGTCACACCAGTGTGAGCAGTGGGTCAGCTGGTAGTCTGTCCTGAGACATCAGCCAGCTACAGACAATCAGGCTGTTCAAACTGCCCTATCAGAGATGTTTTTAAACATTCAGGTTAACAAAGAACACAAGACACAAAATAAGCTGTATTTCCCCCAGAAGAATGTCCAGCAGCCAGAAGAAGGAAGGTTGTATTAGCTCAAAATTAAGTTTCTAAATTTGCTCAGGAGATTTCTGGAGCTGAGTGTGCCATGACTCTCACCATGTGCCCCAAGAGAATCGGTCTCAACTCCCTCCTCAGGGCCATTCACTCACCTATCAGGCAGTGGGATGGACCACAGACTCAAGCCAGCCCTGTGCTAGGCTTCTGGGAATAAATGTGTAGTGGATGTCTATGGTCTGATGAAGAACATGAAGAAAACTATGCAAGCTTGACGAGACACAAGATAGAATAAACCAGTCAAAGTTCAATGCAACTTCCCTGCAAGCAGGGGCTGATTTTGCCATTAGACAAACTTTCCCCTTACAAGCACTGAGCAGCATTTCCCTGAGGAGCCACTTACTCTGATGCTGCAAACTCCAAGCACGTGTGAGTAGGGGCTCACAGCTGTAACAAGAATGTAATACTCTACTGGATATGCCTCATAAGAGGGGAACCAAGTTCATGCCATTCCCAGAAGACTGAAGACATCTTACTCAGTAAAGACATAGAAATACCAATTACAGCCAACTTGCCAAAAAATCATTGAGAGGAAGGAAGAGAGAGAGACAGAATGAAGTGCTTGTTGACAAAGGTGAAAAAATCACTAGTCCAAGCCTTGTTGTGACCTGCCATGTTGTATTTGTGTCCAGGTAAGTAAAGTGAGGTTGCCACTATCAGAGGGAGAAGTGTAGGAGAAGCAAGGTGTGAGAACTTCATTCTTCACCTTTGCACTGCCAACAAGGTCGCTCCTTCCCTCTTCACCTCATCTGTGCTACAGACCAGACTTTGGGCAACTGTCACAGTGCTCTGTAAGCACCCAAAACTACAAGGGGACCAGGCTCCAATGCAGCACAAATTTTGTTCTTCTAACAAAAACCACCCCGACTCCCATATCCTGCCTAACGCCCTTCACCTCTGTTGAAAAACTTATTTCTTCCACCTGAATCCTCAGAAAACAGAGCTTGGGAAATTGCTGTTTCCCGTTTCTTTCATGTACTGCCTGCTGTCTTTCCAGAACCCACTTCAGCTCATATGGCTTCTGGGACTCAAAGGAACTTCAAGTGACAAGGTTAGAAGGAGGCACTTAGAAATGAGAAGAAAATCGGAGCATTAATATTTTGCACAAAACCCAGCACTGAGATTCCCAAGTTCACGCTTTAACTATAATTTAGCTTTGCTCTAATTTGTACCACAAGCTTTGTTTATGCAGTGCTCCTTTTTAAAAGGAAACAAGAAAAGAAAAGCAGTGCATGTGCACTTAGGCACACATCTGTGCACAGGCTGAGATTTGCTGACACACCATGAGGCTCTGCAGGTTCTGGTTTCTCCACAGAAGCTGGGATGCAGAAGGCACTCATTAAAAAGAGCAAACCACCTCTTTAGTGATTTCCAATTGTCAGGTTTTGTTGCTCAGATATCTCACAAAAATAAATTACCATTTTCACCCCCCACACAAAGGATGAAATGGCAACAGTAATTCTTTCATTGTCTTTACAGTAGGCTAGATGGTGAGTCCTGTTCCTTTCTTTTCAAACCATTCCCCTACCCCACTTTTTAAGGCTTTAAATTTTAATATGAACTCACTCTCAGGTCTTCTCTTTTGCCAACATACCACACTGAGCTGTTTATTACTAAAAGATTTTCAGCCTATATAATATGTTGGTTGGAAGCAATCCACAATGGGCACCAGTTCCTTTTTCTTGATAGCTGAAACATAAACAAAAATTACTTAAGATCAGAGATGCATGCTAGCTGAAATAATGTATCTTCAGCTCTACTTGATATGGGTCATGCAGCGTTCTTCGCTCTGCTGCTCAATGAGCATCAAAGAATATCTCATTTTGCCTAATTCATGTGCATCTTCACCATCACAACCAGCCACTTAAGTTGTCTAAACACACAAGGAACATTAATTCTACAAGGCAGTGTGCATTCAGCATTTGTCTTGCAGAATTTAAGTCTCCACTGGACTCAGGTCCTTAACTAAACTCACATCTGCCTAATTTTCCTTGTTCAGCTGAAATTTAAATGGAAATTTTAAAATGAGGGAAGCATGGTGTGCCTGCACAACACAGTGCTTGTGTTATGCAAACTGGAAGTAAACAGCAACAATGAGACAACATCTAAACTGCCTGGAATTATTACTGGCTCATCAGTGTATCACCTGCATGACAGTAATACAACAAGGAAAAAGCAAGGTCTTGTCCTCACAAAGCAAAGGGAACCAGCTGTGTCATCGGGGCAGGGGAAATTTGGGAGCAGCCCCAGCCCTGCTCCTCGCCCTGGCTGGACATGCAGCTGCTGGGACAGGCGTGTGTCCTGGCGCCCACACCTGCCGTCCCCTCCCACAGACAAGATTTGGGGCAATTTGAAGCCATTTTAGGGGTGAATTACACCGGTTCAGGAAGGGCAAAGGGAAATTCGGAGAGGCTTTCAGGGGTCTCCCTGTTCTGCCCCCCACCCCAAATCTTCCCTCTCTATTGGTATTCCCTGCACCGTCCCTACCGGTCCCTCATGTTCCCCCCAGAAGCCCCTGTGGAGGGGGTGGGACCCCCAATATCTACTGTCCCACATATATGGAAAGCCCCTCCCCCATTGCCCCCTCTCTCCATTCTCGTCCACGTGGCCTTGCAGCCGCCAAAGGGGACGAGGCCGAAGCGAGGAGAGGACCCCACGCTGGTGCAGCGCCGAGCGGTTCGCGTGGCTCCGCAGGCACCGCCACTCGGCCTTGCTGCCGGAGCGAATGCCTATGGCGGGGGGGTGAGCGGCCAATCCAAATGGCGCCCAACGTGGGGCTTCTGCGAAGAAGTGCCCTGGAGAGCGTCCCCTGCAGCCGCTACTGCAGGGGAGAAGTCGTCTTTGGGAAGCCATTTACGGCCAGTAGCCTCCTGAGGAAAGTCACGCTTTCAAAGTTGGCCAGACAGCGATGGACCACCCCGAGTGCTTTTTGACTCTCCGTGCTGGTAAGCCCCTGAGAGCCTGCTGGAAAGCCCCTCTGTCACGGGGAGCCTGTGGCCTGGTAGGGGAGCCTGCTGGAAAGCCCCTGTGTCGAGGGGAGCCTGTGGATGGCCTGGTAGGCCTGGTACAGGGGTCGAATCCTTTTGCCTC
>VZTE01004575.1:7262-22612 GCA_013397775.1 Eulacestoma nigropectus
TTTCTGCTAGTCTCTTTAAATATTCTGGTGTGTAATGCTTTCCTGACCAAAAATGTCAATCAGAAAGGACACAGAAGTTTAAAGCCTGCCATCATTCCGAAGTTCATTCATGGTGTGGGTGTAACGAGACCCAGTTTTAACAACATGGCACACTTTCTCCCGTGGCTTCCTCTCTTACTGGTCATGGAAACAGAAGAATATTGGCTTTTTCCAGAGCGTCATCATGAATCGTTGTGAGTAGCAGTGACGGTCCCGGAGTGCAGTGCCAAGGTGATCTTTAAAGGTGTAAAGCCTTGCGTGCCCGCGAAGAAAGGAGCTGCACTCTGACCTGCGAGGATAGCAAGGAGCAAGGCGGTGCCCGGGCTCCTGCCCGCGATGCGGCCCCTGCGCGATGCACGGCCCGGCCCTGTGCGGGCTCTGCGTCCCCCGCCCCGGGGGCAGCCCCGATGCAGCACGGCCGTGCCCGCGGGCTGTGAGCGGGGCGGGATGGCCGGGGGCCGCGCAGGGTGGCCGAGCGCCAGCACTGCCCTGTCCCCGTGTCGCTGCCCTCGCACGGCACCCGGGTGCCTCCTGCCGACGGGCCGCTCCCGGGCCCGACCGCGGGCCGCAGCACCACGCCAGAGCTGCTGGAGCGGCCTCCCTGCTCCCGCAGTCCGGCCCGGGGCTGAGGCGCGGGGCCCGGGGGTGTGCGGGGCTGAGGCGCGGGGCCCGGGGGTNGGGTGTGCGGGGCCCGGGGGTGTGCGGGGCTGAGGCGCGGGGCCCGGGGTGTGCGGGGCTGAGGCGCGGGCCCCGGGGCTGAGGCGCGGGGCTGAGGCGCGGGCCCGCAGTGGCACCTGCTGTCGGGGCCGGGCAGCGCCAGGGTCTAAACGCCGTTTGCCTGCGATTGACGGGACTGTTTAGTGCACTCGACCCACCACCCTCTGATGGGATTTCGGCTGGATTGCGAACCCTTCCAGCGGGAGTTCTGCCTGCCTGAGCACCTGGCCCGCTAAGCAAAAGGACAAATTTCTGCAGAGACGCCATCCCAGAGGCTCAGCAGACGGCTGTGCAGCACTCACTGGGGTGGTCTGCTTGGAGCCCTCATTCAGGTCAGAGAACAGCTGTAACTTGAGGAGAGTTTACTTCCCAAGCCTGACCATCTTCAAAGTAACTTTGCAGTAATAGAAAGGAAACATTTCTCCTTTGCAGTTTTTACTTATTCTACTCATGCTGCAAAAGTGACCTCATGAAAAAAAGAGTATTTCTTAGTGCTAGATAGAGCAGTCATTTTATAACAAGTACTGGAACATACCAGTAACAGGCTGCAGTCATCTCTGATGGATTTTAGAGCACGACAGAAAGTCTGTTACTGGTTCCCTTTGTTCTTCCAGGTAAGTTATTCATAAGCAGGGCTCCTGTGGCAGGTCCTGAGCCCACTTAGGCCAGACTGTGGCAGGGGCCAGCCCCAGCTGTTGTGTTACCATGAGGCCATGACTGCATTGTTTAATAATTTTGCTTTTGTCTTCCTTTGCAGCAGACATTCAGGCAAGCAGACCAAGACTGGGAATGTTAAATGTTGCACACTCAAAACCATCTGAGTGAAGCATTTGTTTGCCCTCAAACCTAGGGAACAGCCTACTAACACAGGTGATGGATGATGAAGGATGAGGTGCAGGAACTGGAACTTTCTGGGAGTCTGGGAAGGACCAAGGGTCTCTGGATGATGAGCTCTTTGCCTCTTGGGTGCTGCAGGGGGTGGCCTCCCTTCTTCCCCATTTCATGCAAGGCAATGTGGGATGCTGGGTAAGGATGTAAGAGGGGGGAAGGAACATGTTAGTGGGCATCTTCCAAAGACAGATTTCATTTTCTTTGAAGATCTGTGCTCTCTTTTCTGTTAAGAGATATGGAAATTGAGTGCATTGTGGCCTACAGTCATGTGGATGTTGGTTTTTCTGTTATGACTAAGGATTCAATACTGTGTAGCACCCTGTAGTGTGGTCTGATAGGGCATCTTCAGTTTGCCACTGTAGACAAGTTTCTTTGATTGCTTTATGACTAGTGCAATTGGAAACATATTCCAAACACAATGATGGGAAGAAAGGGAGGCCTGTGTTTCCCTACAGTGCTCTCCATGTGATCTGTCTGGATCATGTACCCTTGCAGTTTTCTGTGGTTCTTTTGCATACAGCTACCCCGAGTAAAGTAAAAGACTCTCTGCTTTCTTGACCTAAAAGGAGCTATTCTTTCAAAGCATAGGGTTTTCCAGGTTTGTAATAAAAGTATCATTGTGTTTCTTAAAGGTAGAGCTTCTGCAAGTGCAGTTCATAAACAACAGTGTTGTGGGATGTTTTCAGAACAGCTCAAGGTTTGCTCTACCTCCACAGAGATCATGAAAGTCTTGCTGTTGACGATATCTCAGTCCTTCACCTCCAGTTGTTATTCCAGCAGAAGAGAGGTCTCTTGGGGTTCTATGTCACATCTGCAAGCCCTTCTCGCTGCTGACCCATGTCCTTTGTGAAGCTGTGCCAGGCACTGATTTACCAGAGATGCAGTAAAATGCTGCATCCTACCTTCAAATTCCTAGAGACAGAAAATGAGTTCATAAGCTTTGGTCTGCAGGTGTCAACACACAGTCCTGTCTGTCTGGGTGGGAGAGTTCAGTCCTCTCCTTCGGTTGCCTTCAGGGTTTCAAAGACCTGCATCAGTATTTTTCAAGCCTGTACACACTTGAATTGGAACAGTAAGAAAACAACCACAAAACTCAAGTGAATGAACTGGGGACAAATCTTGAAAGAGCAAAGTGGAGATCCAGCAGCTCTGTATGTCTGATCCATTTTTGCTTTTCCATATTCTACCAATACCATGTTCTGAAAATTTTTATACCACATTGAGCAAAGACATGCTGTGGTGTCCAAACCAGGTGAGATCTGGCAGGTTGGCATCACAGAGGTGCACGTACCACTCCACTGTAATGCCTACTGCACTTCAAAGGCAGATTTTGTATTGGCTTAGAGACAAACTGCAAGCTCTAATCCAGCCATAGATTTGCTACAGAGAACACAACAAGCTTGTCCATGGGTATAGTGACCTGCCTCTTTTCCAGCTCTGGGAAAGGAAAATATAAGGGTCTTGCACTAATGTGAGCTCAATGATTTGGGAATTTTGCTGTACTCAGTGGATCTGCTAATTGAGTGGAAAGACCATCTCCCCTCTGCTTCTGCTCCTCATTTTCTTTCCAAGCCCAAAAGGAGGAGGTAAGGACACAGCCTACCTCCTGTGTGCAGGCAAGCAAAAAGGGAGGAGAGCACCCTCCTTTGCTTGTGTCTCCAACAGCCTGGACACCAGCAGTGTGGAGCTCACCTTGTCTTTCCCCCTGGCAAACCAAGCAAACCAGGCACTATTTCTGAGACACGTTCTGCTCACCTGATTTAGGAAATCCACACAGGAGTAAATAACACAAAAAGAGTGAAATGGGTCTTAATTTAAGGGATCTTCAGCTACCCCCAGCCCCAGTTTCTCAAGTTGGGACTTCATCCCCATTCATGACATGCTTAAAACAGAGATCAGCTCTTCCTTCTGTTCACGCAGCTCTGGGAAAACTGGTTGTACTTTGTTCAGAGAAGAATAAACAGCAACCACCAACATGGTCAGCTCATTTCTGCCATCATCACTGGTCTTGATCTGTCAACTGCTTTTGCTGCTTATTTGCTGGCAGAGAAACTCAAACCAAAGGTCCTTTGGGAGATGCAAAGACAATAGAAGAAAACTTTTGCCTGATGTCTGATGTTACCACAAAGAGCTGGCCAGTACACATAGAAATATTGGAGTTATGATGGGAAATTTATGGGGAAATTGCAGGAATAGAACCTGTGCTTCGAAGGGCTTATCTGTTCCCTAACATATACTCCAACTGTCTGAAATCAGCTTTTCCCGACACACTCCTCCCCCTGGAGGAGGGTACCAGTCACAGCATTTCCCCTAGTCATTCCCTCTTTTCTATTCCCCATCCCAATTTCCAAAATTAGACAGCGCTTTCCATTTGAGTAGTCCTGATGAGGAGTACGATTTAAACACAAGACACTGGCTGTCCAATTCTTCCTGGAGTTCTTCCTTAGGTGCATTTTGGCTCTTCCTTCTTGCACCAGAAACATCCTAGTTCGCTCACAAGCTGCCACTGCTCTGTGCAGCTGCTGCTTGTTATCAAGAGATCCTGATTATGTGTGAAACAAAACCTAGTTATAAAAGAAGGGAAAAATGTGGATTCCCTGGGGTTGGGCATGAGGCTGTGGGACTGTCTTAAACCCCTGGAGATTAATTTCTGGTTCTGCAAACAAGCTCTGAGTGACAAACATTGCCTGCTGGAGCCGGCTACTCCCACCACAATTAATGTGCAGGAACTCGATGTATGTGAAGGTTGTGTCTCTGGAGGTATTGTGATGGACCACTGTCACTGCAGGAAACCTAGAAAAAGTGGCATGGTAAGTGGGTCTTAATTGGAAAAGTTAGGCTGTTTTTATGGATTTGCTGTGGATTTAGTAGCATTTAATTGTTATTTTATAAACATACAGATTTACTGATTAGCTATCCAAACAAAGGGGTTGCAATGGAAGCAACTGCAGATCAGGAGGACAATGTATGTGAGTACCAGCGAGGCTTATGGCACAGCAGCATCAAGCGTAGAGTTGTGTAATTTGAAAGTCTGGGTACCCATCCTTCACCCTCTGTTGCACTAACCTGAACTTGTTTTGCAGTGAAACTCATACAGGAAAGATATGAATGTCTGGTTTTGAAGTGGAAAGACAAAAGAACTTACTGATAGCACAAGGCAATGGGCACAAACAGAGAGGGTGTGCAAGAAGTGTTTAAAGACACATTCAGCAACTGCTATTCAGACGTGAGAAAGAAATTCTGCAGTAAGGACAGGTAAGACAAACTTTTCTATGTAAGGGCGAAAAAAAGGTTGAGGGCTAACAGCACAGACAGTCTCTTTTTTTTCCAGAGGTTTGGAACTAAAGTGTAGAAATTTCATATACGGAAAACCAGGAACATAAAGCTGCCAGTCTCCTCCAGGCCGGAATTGCCACAAAATGGTATTTAGAAACTAGATAGATATTAGAACCTTTCTCAAATACTGAGAAGCAGGAAAGAGATGGTCACAAAGCTAACTTCAAGTGTATCCAGGATGCCGTTCAAATGGACAGCGGTTATACAGAGCGGGAAATTTGGAGTCCAAATATATAGATAACAGGACAACACAGCGTGCAAAAAGCACCTAAAAGAACACTGCAAACAGGCCTAAAAAAGACTTGGTAATTTACTGATCTCAGGGTCCAGAGGTGTCATTACAAAATAATGAAGTGTCGCCTCACTTTTCCTGACTAGAGAACACACATGCAAATTACTCCAGGCTGCATTAACAAGCATGTGTGGACCTGAGACTACAGAAATATGTAACACATGCCAAGCTAGCAGCCAAATGTGGGTTCAAGAGTCACAGAGGGTAGGGGAAGACTCTAGGTCACATTAAACTATGAGACCTTCTTGTTGTTAAAAGATGAGCAAAATTGGGAAGTGCAAGAAAACTTCACGTTTTGCTGAGCTTTTAGATCTGAGTCTAAGATCTGAGATCTGTTTTAAGTAAAATAACACAATTTTATAGTATGTTTCCAAGTAGTCATTTAACAGCTTTCCACAGATGGTCTGAAGTATGTATGAAAATATAATACAAGTGGAGAATTCCTTGCCTTTAGAGCATCCTTATGTGCTCTCTCATATGCACACCTCCTGCGTGTCCTGCAGCAACAGTTTAAATATGACAATTTTGTGACCAGTGATGGTTTTGTGGTGGTGAAATGAGGCTGGAGAAGTGGAAGCAGGAGAAACAGAGCGAGAAAGAGTGATGTTCTTAGTAGGAAAACAGAGTGTGCAAATGCAAGAGACTTGCAAGGAAAAGTAAAGGAATCAGAGAAGGTGATGTTAGCAGCACTCAGTTTATCTGGGAAAGGATAGGGGTTGGCTGAGGTGCAAGGGGGAGAGACACCCATTGGGAGTGGGGACCAGCAGAGCTGTAGATGTTAGCTCAAGCCCTCCAGGCAGATGAGGTGGTCTCCAGAAGGTCCCCAGGAGACATTTGTGTCCTTCACATGGGAGGAAGGAGTAGACAGGGTTGCTGGAGACTCCCATGTGGAGAGGGCAGGGAACAGATGGTAGCAAGGAAGGATGAATAATGTGCCTGGGATGGGAATAGAAGGAGGACACTGGGGTCCTGGTCCAAGGGTCTGTGTGGAAAGAAAGAAGGCATCAGAGAAGAAAAGCAATTCCGTAAGACAGGAAGGAATACAGCTTCAAAGGGAATTTGCAATTAATTGTGTCAGAAGCAGCAACACAGCCAGAGGGATGGGAATAGAGATGGAGGAGTGAGAGGCTGTGAAACTTAATGGTGCAAGTACTGGCATAAAGGTATAGATCAGGGTTGTTGGGCTGAGGGTAGAGTTAGCTGTGGTGCTGGCTGGATTCCCCCATTCAGAGGACAAGGAAGAAGAAAGGTGTTTAAGGGTGGGGTTTAGGGACAAGAGGAAATAGTAAGGTTCTTGCCTTGGAGACCTTGATAAAGGACCCTGGAGGACAGTGAGGATTTGGAGCTATGAAGGATTGAGTAAGGGTAAAGAAGGTGGTAGAAGATAGAGTTTCTGGGGTATTTGGATAAACAGGAGCAGAGAATAGGAAATGCTGTTGACTGTATAAGAGCCAGGGAGAGTACAGGAGAGGAACAAGCCTGGCTCAGACCTGGGAGAAGCTGGTAGTACCCTGCACAGCAGTAGAAGAAAGAGAAGACGTGTGTGAAGCAGTAGCCTGAGGTGGTGGACAGGGTGTCTAAAGTGAAGGAAACTGTAGGAGGGCAGGGAGAGAGGATGGAGCAAGAGGTGCTAGGAGAGAGCACAGAAGATGTGAGTAGCAGGGAGATAAAAAGGAAGGAAAGGGTACAGCAGTACAGTAAAGCTGTGTGTGGCTGAGGAGTGCAAGAGAAAAGGGGATGGGCGTCAGCAGAGGTACTGTGAAGGTGGAAAGGATGGAGAGATGGAATAATTCCAAGGTGGGAGGGAAGGGAAGAGACAAATGAATAGGCAAATTATAACTAATGCAATAATTAACTGCTACAGCAGTAATCTGATTGTCACCCAAAAAAAGAGGATGAGGCAAGGAGTTCATGAGTGAGGGGGAGGCATGCTGAGGCTGCCGGGGGAGCAGAGGTGGGCTGAGCCCAGTGGGATGCAGAGGCAGCGTGGCAGGGAGCAGCAGGAGCAGATGCTGGGACTACAGTTCCTATGGCAACATACGAAGGCAAATGCAACAAGTGTGCCAATGTGGCAGCATTAGCAGGGGACAGCTCGGTGCATTTCTGTGTCACACTTCTCAGGGTGGGAGTGGAGCCATGCACCATTCCTGGGCAGCAGGGCTCTGCCCCTGCAGAAACCAGCACAAATTACTGGCAGATTTTGAGGCCTGGCCCCCTCACTGCTGCTAAATGGGTGTCTTGTGCTCGCTTTCTCCAATCCTAGGCATCCCAAAGCCCAGCAAGAGTGAGAGCTGTTGAACATCTTGCCAGCAGTAAGGTGCCTGTGTGCCACATGGCAAGGGGACAGCTCTGCAGAGAGCAATGGGAGAGTGAGCATCCCCCCTCCTGTCCCTCATGCCCGTGTGCCATGGGGCTGGGGGCTTACATCTCCCATGTCCTGGCTCAGCATGGCCTGCTGCAGCTGGCACATACCTCCAGGTACCTGCAGTATGTAGGTGCCCTCCAACAGGGCTGTCATAGTGTGAGGCCAGTCAGCCTACAGCAGGCAGAAAAAGCACGTGGTTTTCACAGGCTGAGGCCTTATTTTTCACTCATTAATTTTTGACAGAGTTTCCCCTTCCTTTCCTGTAGTATCTCTTGTAATTAATCAGCAGTTTGGGTCTGCAGCTACTCCACACCATTGTGCTCATGTCTTATGCTAAACAGCTGGAGACAGAACACAAAGGCCAATTTTCTTAATGCTCTGACACTTGGACAGAAAGAATATCTCTGCAGGGTGTCCAGCAAGGATGCTGCTCCTTTTGCCTTTACGAGGAAGTAGCTGGCAGGAGGAGGCTGACCCTGACAGGCCATGTTGTCCGTTCTGCTCCCACCCCGGGAACTGCTTGCCCCCGCCGGAGGTCCATCCTGGCCCCGCCGGAGATCCATCATGGCCCGCAGCAGCGCTCGGGCTTTCCGCGGACTCGCAGCTGCATCCAACAGCAGAGGGAGCTCCGGGAGAGGAAAATGAGCAGGCGAAGCCTGGCAGGAGCAGCCCCAGGAAGGAGGGAGGCGGGCAGGGGTTGGGCAGAGGTAACTGCAGGCTGCTCTGCTGCAACAGATAGGGAGCTTTTAACAGCGTAAAGAGATGAGGGGAAGAGGGGCCTGAGAGCGGGAATAGTTGAAAAGCAGCCACCATGGAAACAAAATGCCAGGAGAACTTTAGGTATAAAAAGACAAGAACGAGACAAGCAAAAGATGTGTCTGGGTGCTCTTTCTAAGATTTAAGACTTAGGCTAACTTCAGGGTATCTTGTGGTAAATAGCTGTAAGGAGGAGGAGGGTATCTTAGTTACTTGGAGAGTCTTCTCTGTGTATTTCAGTGGTAAAAGGTCTAGCTGCATTTTTTCTCGAGGAGAATGCCCCATGTTGAACACTGTTCTCATGTCAAATTAATTTCAGAGATTTTAATGACATTTTGGGAACCTCTAGTGCCATGGGTTCACACCAGGATCAAAGGAAAGCAGTGACTATGCCTTTGTGGCAGTGGAAATGCACCCATTGGGAGTTGATGGCCATTTTCTGCCACACTTGGGATGACAGCAATACCAGCCAGCCACATCACAGCCCCTACAAAGCCAGATCGTGGCTATGACTCTCTAGCCACAGAGATCTGAGCAAGGAAATAAATATGTTGGCCTTTCCATCGCTTGTTCTCCGTGGTCCCGGGTGCAGCACAAAAGCGGGCATGATTCATTCTACAGTCTCTGGGCAACCAAAGGGAAAATCACCTGCTAATTTCAGTTCCTGATGTCAGAACGTATAATTAACCTGACAAATCAAATCGTTATTTTGGGTTAAGGCGTGATCAGACCTTCCTTCTCCCTCTACCTATTTCCAAATGGTAGTAAGTTGAAGGTGTTTGAGGGTGGGGTAGGTATGTTTTGCAGTGGCTATACAGTGTTGGCAGTGAATTTGCTGCTCTATATGCCCTGTAATGTATGAAAATATTACCAGTGCTTTCTCCAATTAATTTATATTCAAGTTAAATGCAGAGAAAAAAAATTATTTGGACATTAGGGTAACCTTCTTCCCTGTCATTGCATGTGTGTGCAACACTCTTCCTTTGTACCAGTGTTTGGAACAGGAGATGAAACAGTTTTTAAAATTAGCATGCTGAAGGCCATGGTGGCTGTGCATAGGAATCACAGGAATACTTGGAATCTTTAAGATGTGTAATGTTAGAGTGGATAGTGTGATGCTAGACTGACAGTGGATATTTAATTGTAGAATCTTTAGTGACTAGAATACTTTGGTTTATTGTCATTGTATTTTAAAAAGTATTGGGAAGAGGATTTCAGAGGTGAATTTATATCCTGTTGTTGCTTTGTTTTTCCTTGGATAGAATTGCTAGAATGGAGGATTGATTTTGTTTGATTTATAATATGTACATGTAACTAGCAGAATGTGCTGCATTTAAAGTAAAAAGATCAATATAGCCCATTTCAAGCAAAATCAACTTCTTTCGGTGCTGTATTGGCAAGTCTGGGTTACCAGGCTCCCAGGCACAAAAAAAGAGCAGCCCTTTTGCAGTTCTTGAGGTGAAAAAAGAGCTCCAAGTACCTCTGGGTCCCTGATTAAGGAGCTCCATTTTAAAATACGAGTTCCATACTCTCCTTCTGCAAAATGACTGGTGGTTTCTTTGCTCCATGGTAAAATAGGAAGGCAGAAAGAAAATGCAGCATGTAAGAAATAAATGATATATTATTCCCTTATCCCTTTTTTTCCCCCTGCTGTTTTTGCCTGATATTTCTCAAATTTTGGTTGTTTTTTGGTGGTTGGAGTTTTTTGTTGGGTTTTTTTTGTGGTGGTGGTGGTTTTTTTTTAGTTTTGGGTTTGGTTTGGTTTTTTTTTTTTTTTGGGGGGGGGGGGGTGTTTGTCTGAGTTTTTTTCTGATCTAGTTGAGTGAGACCTTAATCTTTAGCTATTTGAATGGCTGGAGATCAGTCATTTGTAGACTCAGAGCATTTTGATCCAACAAAATGTTCTTTCTTTTTCCTCCTGCTGCTCAGAAAGCTTTGCCCAGCTGTGCACCTCATTACGCCCTTGTGGCTAGGCTATTTTAAGGAAACTTCTTCTAAAGAAGTAACAAAATCAGCAAGCTCTAACTACTGTACCTGTGTGATTGGGGAAGTAAAGGTTAAGTGCTAGTACAGGTATAGCTCAGCACTCTGAAGGTAACTGGCTTGCCATTTCTTTAAAGGCCACCATTGTCCTAGATCCAGGTAGGGCACTTAGGTTTTGTGTCACTCCATCTGCACATGGAGCCACAGCCATTTCACTGAGAAAGCCAATCGATATCTGAAGGGGAAAGAGGGGCTCTCAGGCATGATTTGAAGAAAGAAATAACAGACTGAAATGTCCTAGGGAAAGCAGGGAAATTGTTCCAGAGAGCAGGGCTGGACAAAGCGTGACAGCTGAAAACTTCTTTTGGTCTTATCCTGCTAATTCTGATGATGACAGGTTTTTAATTTTTATTTCCTATTCAGTCTCCATGCTTAGCATTTCATGTTTGTGGACATGGTGGCGAGCAGAAGAGGCAGAGATCACAGAAGCAGTAAAGTGCAAAATTAAGAAAATAGGAAGAGCTAAGTAGATTAAGTGGACTGGCAAAGACTAACCCCCGCTCCCAGCTCGCCAGCTCTAAAGATCTGAAGGTACTCAACATCTCAGTGATGATTCCTACCTGGTGCTCTGCTGAGTTGGACTCTGAGTATACAGATCCATGTTACCAGCCACTACATTTGGCTGACACAAGGCTCTACCCTGGGCTGGCCAAGTAATGCACAACCTTAATCTTGCTTCTTTTGAAATAAAGCCCTGCCCAGGAAAGCTGGCAGCTGAAGGGCAGGTTTGCCTGCAGTTCAGTTTATGGCCTTCCTGCCATGCATCCCATCTCGTATGATGCTGTATGTTTTGTGACTTTATAGTCCTTTATTGATAAGTACAGAATGAAACAGATTGGCCATCTGTTTCTATATCCACTGGATGGTATTTGAGAACTCATGAAAACTAGGTCTTCTGTGTAATCAGAAGCAGCCAGCATGTGTTGTTCCTGCCATTACTTGAAAAACTCTGCTGAGCTGCAGTGTGATAACACACGCTGCTTACAATGCACGCCATCATGGCTGCTGCTCTTGTTTCAAAATACAAAGGTACTTGCTAAGAATGAGGCCTCATCCCCCAAATTTTTAGAAATGAAACTGCTCATTGGGTGACTGACGTATTATCACAAATGAAATAATAAAAGAACTGGTGAGCACATTGTGGAGTTCTGGATGTAATTAGAAACTGCTGGTTATCTAAAACAGTCATTCCCTCCTTTTTTTAGCACAAAGACAAGGTAAGGAGTGACTTTTTTCCAGCCAGGAAGTTCAGAAGTTGGGAGAATCCCAGCCAGAATAGGCTGGCTTGCAAGGCCTCCAAGAGTCACTATGCTTTTAATAGAGAGGCTGCTGTGCCAGGTGTTTGAAGACAAGCATAACAGCAAAGTATCTTCAGAAAAAGTGGTAGTATGTGTCTGGATAATTGTTTATAATGGAGTTACATAGTGGCAAAGAAAGTTGGTTAGCAGGAATTAAAAAAAAAAAAAATAGATGGAATTACAAATGAACCTAGTAGGGACAGAGTTTTGCAATGCTTTTTATATTGGAAAAACATGCTTTTTTTGTTTTCTTCAATATTTTTGGGATTGTCAGTTGAAATGTATCTAAAGGAGGATTGTCTGATAATTTGGTTAGACTTTCTGAAAGCTTTGATAATTTGTCCTGGTGATGGAGCAGACTGAGCTGCAGCAGTCTGGTAGCGCAGGATCACAGCCCTTGGGTGACAGGCTTTCCTCTCCTCTCTGCAAGAGCAGAGCCCTGAGCCCCACGCCCCACAGCTGGCTCTCCACAGCCAGCTGTGGGCATATGCAGAGCAGGCCCTTGCCAGCATCTGCCTGCAGGACAGTAAACCAGCTGCCAACGCATTGCCCAATTTTGCCTAGAAAAGTCAGCTTCGCCGCCGCTACGGTGGGCGCGTGGCATAGGGGTGGCACTAATGGGCGTGGGGGTTGGCAATGGCAGATCGGGGCTGACAAGTCTGACTGCATCCCCAGCCTCATCTTCCTGCCCATGTGACCTGGGTGAACACCACGGGCTGAAATGTTCAGCACATAGAATCTCTCTTTCGTGAAAACTGGTGGCCTGTAGCCAAGAGAAGTGACTCATATGCATCCTTCTCCATATTTAAACTGGAGTTTTCCCCTTCATGCTTTGCCCATTCTATGAAGCCAAATTGCCCTGTTTCTGGAGAAGGGAAAGCCATTTCCCTGCCTGTCTCTCTCTTCTATGTAGCCATCCGCACTACTTCCCAAGTAACTACCTCACCTACTTCTTAATCATAGAGTCATAGCATAGTTTGGGTTGGAAGGCACCTTTAAAGGTTATCTTGTTCAATCCACAATATCAAAATTCCCCTTCATCTTAAATTTGCCTAGGAGAAAAATTTGTGAGCCCACTGAAAGCCAGGACTGAAATATTTCCCAGTGTGGAATTTTCTCACTGTTTTCTGACAAACCACTGGCGCACTCTATTTTTGACACCATCTCTTCCTTATCTTCACCTTCTGCTGATGTTCCTTTTGCACGTGGCTCCCTTGGACAGAACTTGGACACCTGCTGGACAATGTCATGCAGGCATATATGAGATGCACAGTATGGCTGTTTGAGTGAAAGAGGGAAAGTACTGGAAATCATCTCAGAATAAATGGTCAGCTTTCAACCTGGCCGAAACCATAACTCTATTGGAGGGCTGATATTTTCTAAAAAATTTTAATGATATGAGAATAAGGATAACAGTAAGGTTGAAAATTATGTCATATTTGTCTACTCAAGGTTATGGAATTTGAAAAATTGAAACCAAAATGCAGTTGTAAAACCAAACAGGATTGGTTTATCCTGTGAGGCATATGGCTGCATTGCTATTGCTTGTTAATGTAATCACTAATTTAGTTCTCTGAGCTACAAATCAAAATAAACAATATTAGTTTATTTAATTGTAAAGGGCCAATGTCAAAACTCTGCAAGTGGAAAAACGCCATTTTCCCCCCACAGCCTCTGTTTTCTGGCATCTCTTTTATCACATGGAGTAACTTGGAATTGGCTGACTTGTATGTCTGCCTATAGACTATAGCAGGATAACAGAACGGCTTGGATTTATATTTGCCCCAAACTGAGCTCTTTTAGATTTATAATTCCCCTCCTCTCTTTTCTGTCCCACCTCAGCATGTCCTAGGTGGTCAGAGCCAGGAACAGCAATCTAGAAAGAGCTGCCCAAAACACTCAGACTTGAGCCTGGGGAAGACCAAACCTGAAACAGTGGGAGAGGTCTCTACTAGAAAAGCTTGAAAGAGAGGGTGTAGAGAGGTTTAAATTAAAACCCATTTGCGTTACCTTTAAAAACATAGCAAAACAAGTGAAGAAAAAGAACAAAACAAAAACCAAACAAGCAACCCAGCATATGTTCTGTAGGAGGTAAGTCCTTCACACTTATGTTTGCCCTGTCAGAAAGGGAATCTTAATTGGATCTGGATCTGCCCAGTTCCAGGTGTCTTCTCTCTCAGGTCCCCCGAGTCATTTGTTTGTTTTGCTGGTGTGCCTCAGCTTGGCAAAGTATCTTGATTACTAAGTGAATGTGGATTCAGCCAGCTCTGACCAGCTCTGGCATCTGAAAAAATCCTTTTCTCTTCCGCCTGAATTTCTCTGCCAGCTGCCTTCGAGTCAGGATTTCCCAGCCAGCAGCTCTTGTTATTATCTGTTTTCACTTGCCTTGATATTTAGCAGATTGGACTGCTTTTTATCTCTATTAACCCTCCCTCACTGTGGAGCCCCAGTATTACACATCCTATGTGCCTTGGCCACTGGGTCAGAGCAGAAATAAGTAAATAGATAATAAAATCGCCTTATTGAGGAAACAGTGAGGTCTAAAATGCTGGCCAAAAATAACACAAGTGATGATGATCACAGGGAAGAAAATAACTAAAAGTCCAAATGAAGGTACTAAAAATCAAAGCTTAAAATAATTGACAGCTCATTAGACTAAATCTGAGCTCTGCTAAAATTCCCTACCAAATGAAAACTCTGATATGAAAATAGAGCCGAACAGCTGAGAGCAGGACAAGCTGGCCTGGTTTTTTCTGGTTTCAGAAGTGAATTGTTGCAAAGAAGTGCTTTCATTTGTAACCTTAGATACATTGTACAGTCATTTAGACCAGAAGGTCTGATTAAAAAGGCATCTAAAAATATAAAGGGGAAATTCTCAATCTTTAAAGGGCTGTAAAACTACTCTGAGCAAGCCCCAGAAGATCACTTCTCATCTCCTCCAAGTTCTTGAAAGCATGGGGAGGAAATAAAATATGGAAAAGATGAGCTCATATATTTTTTATTTTAAATTCCGTCCTTGATCAAGACCAATATACTTTCAAAGATAATAGATTACATCCAGTTCTAGTTAAAAAAACCCGCAGGTCTAGTCACTTGTCGGCTCAGCGTTCAAGAAATACTTAAGGATATCGGTGGCTTATTCAGTTGAAGGAGGAAAAAAAAATTCTAATGGATTTCGGGGTGAGGATCAGGGTCAGTTCGGCTTCTTCCTCACTGTGCTGTGTTCAGCCTCTAGAGCCGCCGTGGAGGAATCCGTCCCTGCGATCTCAGCGGTGCCGCCCCCCGCCCAAGCTAAAGCTGCTTTCGGCTTTTTGGTTCCCTCAAGGGCTCAAGATGAGACAAATAAAATAACTTTCCTCCTTCCCCTAGGTAATATTTTAATAATTAAGCCACGCAATTTGAACTTGTCGCTGTTTTATTTGCCTCACGCAGTACGTTCCCTTTACCTGCGCACCGAGAACGCCCCACGGGCTTTAGCGCCCGGCGCTTCGCTCCCGCCGGGCTCCTCGGCCACGTCCCAGCGCTACCGCGCAGTCCCAGCGCTACCGCGCAGCCCCGGCGGGTCCCGCCTCCGCCCCCGGCCCGCGGGCACCTGAGCGCGGCGGCTGCGCGG
>VZTE01004577.1:0-109070 GCA_013397775.1 Eulacestoma nigropectus
AACTCCCACATCCATTTGTAACAAGCACATTCCTGAGTACTGGGACAGGAGGGAGGTGAGTGAAAGCAGCACCTGCTGCTCCAGCTGCCTGGGGAGCCAAATGTGGGGTCGGGGACTCCAGGCTGTGCTGTACCTTAGTGGGGCTGTGGGTAAGGCAGCGCTAAGGGCTCTGAGACCAACTGATAAAAAATATGTAACCATAAAAATAAATCCAGTACCTTTATTTTTGGAGTAGAGCTCTTAAAGTATTCTTGCATGGAGATCTGTCTTTGAGAAATGCAATAAAATGCAGTTAGCTGGAACTCCCTTAAAGGTTATAGGAAATTTGTCAGGAAACACAAAGCTCACACTTTGATTTTCAGCTTTACCTCCTGCTAACTCCATTGGAAAACAGTTATTCTTCGCTTACAGGAAAAGCACAAACTAAATTCAGTTACTAAATTCAAATGCCCAGAAGCATTTATAAGGAGCACCTGACTCATATATGGTTGTTTTGTTTCCTCCCACAAGGGTCAGTGTTGGCTTCTGGTGCAGCGGGACCTTTGCAGTTCTGCTCAGAAATGGGGACCTGCTGTTGGTAACACCAGACTTCCAAAACAAACCCAAAAGATTTGCTTCAGCGTAAGCTCATGGATTTGAAACAGATTCCAAAACTGAGTGTATTACAAGAGTCCACAGTTATGGAAAAGACAAAGGATTTGGCACCTGAACTGAAGTGTAAGGTGACTCAGAGGCAGAAATATGTGATAAAAAGCTTTGTGATTAATTTAATAAACCAGACGGGTTTCACAAGTCCCTATGGTTTTTGTGCTTATTCTTTGAGACTTTCATCTTGGCCTGAAGCAGAACTCCTTTGTGACTTTGCTGAGGGGCTGCCTGAGTATTCATCTGCTCCGAAATACAGCAAACATCCTCCACTCCCCATTAGCTGGCTGTTTTGCTCTGTTCCCCACTCCCGGCTCAGTGTTTCTCTAGTGCTTTTGACTTTGTCACAGCTTTTGCCCTGTTGAGAAGTTGAGCTCCAAAGCAGGGCAAATTCTGCTGATCTGATGGGTGTGCAGTGAGTGGTGACACATCTGGCCTGCAGCAGTGCTGAGTTTTCCCACATGGGATATGCTCAGCACAGGGCCCTTGTCTGCCCTTGCAAGGACAGGCACGAGCAGTTACCTGCTGAGCTCTTTGCCAATGTGGCCTGGCCCCTAACCCCCTACCCCCCACAGACCCTCTAGGGCTGCCTGTACTGCATGTGGACAGAGCTTGTTCTCATTGCCCATCCTGCAGAGGTTTTATTTCAATCCTCCCTTCCTGCTTTCCCCCTCAACCTTCTTCCTCCTTCTCCCTCCACCTGTGGACACAGATCTGCAGTAGGTGTCTCCTGAACTTGCCTGAGCTCCCTGTCCCAAGCATCTTCCTGACTAATTCTTTCCAGATGTCTGGGAACTTTTATGTTTAGCAGTTTTGCTCAAGTTCTTCATTCATTCTCTGAAAGAGCAAACATATTTCCTAGTATTTTTTGAAAATTCAGACTGATCATGGCTTCCCAAGAGCTGCTTCTGCCTCCCAGTGAAATGTTTTAGGCACCACTGCAGCCTTCCACTCCTGAATCAGAGCACAACAGATAGCCATAAATAGCACAGAAGTTTATTTTCTATAGCTGACAGCTCCAGGGCTGTCTATGGAGCCTTGAAAACACTCCATGCTGCACTTATACCCAGCCAAGTGTCAGGTTGTTGGCTTGGACTTTCCCAGCTACAGCAGCATGGAGAAATTAGGAGATCTGTCCAGTGTTCCTCTGACTGGGACCAACAATGGAAAGTAAGTGGCTCTGCCCATCCTCTCATCTAGTTTCCAGCTTAACTTTGTTTTTGGGGAGATCCCCCAGCGGTGGCACTGGCTGGGTCATGCCAAGGGGACAGGCAGAGGGTTTGTAGCAGAAACCTCTCCACTCAGAGTAGGAGAAGGGGTGGCAGGAAAGCTGCCAGGGCGTGGCAGCTGCCCGGCACAGCTTGTCCCCAAGGCCACTGGCGAGCTGCAGATATTGGCCATGGCATGGCACAGGAGGGCAAAGTGCCAACAGGACCACACTGTATCCAGGGGAACATCCCTTCTGCTACCCCCCATATGGATCATTGCCAGGTGCTCTTGGACATGAGGCCATGAGGTTTGGCTGGCTTGAATTTATCTCCCAACCTCAGGGGAGCAGAGCAAAGGTCCTGTTGGGCTCAGTGGGGGGCGGAGGCTGGTCCTTGGCTGACAAGTGGCCATGGACTACACACAAAAATGCTCTAAAGCTGACAGCACCAAATGTTTCTTCTCCACCTAGCACAGTTGTTTAGGATTCAGTTAAGAACAAAACTGCATCTTGTAGGTTTTAATAAAGCTCTTGGCAAACAGTTCAAACACCAGGGGAGAAGCTGGAGAGAGAGGCTGAATTTATGGGAGCGGGAGGAGATTGTTTGCTTTCTTAGGAACTGGAAAAGATTAATAGTGTGCAAAGGCTCTTGGATTCATTCCTCACATAGCAGAATGGTTAGGAGACTTACTGGCTTGATGTTCTTCATTCTGCCTTCCCCAAGCAGCCTAGAGACTGTCTGGGCTGTGGAGAAAAGGACCAGGGAGAACAGGGAGCCATCCTGTGTCAGCCCCAGTGAAGAGGTGGCTGTGGTACGCTGCGGGGCAGAGGGGAACCGAATCTCAAAGTGCTTTTTTGGGAAATTAAATAGATGCTTAGTATTTCTGTATGTTCTGATGTGTGGGGAGGCACTGGTACCTGGGGAGGTGGTGGGAGTACAGGGCAACAAGGAAGGTTCATCTTTCCAGCACATATCCACTCCTGGACCACAGGGTGCCAAAAGCACAGAACTGTTTCATAACAAAAATCTGAACCTAGGGAAGGTCCTGTCTCTCTCCCAACCCAGGCATTTTGCAATCACCATGTACCATGCGAGGTAAATCCTGAAGCAAGTTAAAATTCAAGAAAAAAGACAGGAATTTCCTAAGTTGCACTGAACAGCCCAAAGCTTCTTTCCAACAGCAAAAACATGCTGCCTCACTGTACACAGAGTGCAGGGCAAGGATGAAAAGCCACTGGACACACATGGGAAGCCACAAGATGTGACTTCCAGGCAAGCCAGAGTCTGTGCTGGATAGGCAGACTGGCCCAGGCATTGCTTCAATCCTACATTCAATCTCATTTGGCTCTGGGGTGACAGATAGCCTGTGTCCCCAGAGGCCCACACCAATGCAGCCTTTAGCACGGCCTGTGAGGTACAGCAGCTCCACACTCCCAACAGCCAGGACAGGACACAGCTCACCCAGACAGCGTGAGCAACAGGAGCCACTGACCATGTGCCCTGCCCAGTCATGTCCCCAAAGGGAGTCATCTCCCTTTGGAAGGAACAGTCATCGGGGCAGTAGGTGATGGTCCCCAGCTGCTGGTGTGAGCAGAGAAGCTGCAGCTGGTGCTGGGCAGCTGTGGGTGTGCTGGGACAGCCAGGGTGAGGGCGGCAGGTCCTGTGGGGGCAGCAAAGGTGAGGTGCATGCCAGAGTCCTGCCAGCTGCCGTGCGTCACCACTGGTCCTTGGCACATCATGCAATGTGTCACAGCCTTCTCTCTTTCGTTTCCTAACATTCCCTCAGTCTGAAACCCATCAACCAATGCTGAGAGAAAACATTCACAGATGAAGCCAAAGCAGAAGTGAGCAAAGCTGTTCCTTTGGCTGGATTCCTCCAGCTCCTTGTGTCCCATTATTTGGTTGGAACAGGAGGCACCTCCTCCTGCCCTGTGCACCTGAACCATGGGGAGAGGACAGCAATCTTCAGTTGCTGTGAGGGAGAGCTCTTGTGGCTTTGCCGAGGAGAACTCCCTTTCATGGTACAGTTCTGGTATCTCTGCCCAGACCCCAGGGAATGGAGTGAGAGCAGGTTGTGTGAGTGGGAAGACAAGGCTATGGAGCATGGCTTGCACAAGGAGTGCTTTTAAACTTTATAAATCTACTCGTGAGTCAGATGGCAGGAGCAGGAGACAGGAGAAGTTAGGGATGAGAAAGTCGGTATAGCTGTGCTCAGAGGAGAAGCAGCCTGAAGCAGCTCTGGAAGCAAGAAGCCCACAGCTGGTCTGCTGGAAGCAGGGGCTGGGGGGCACCTGAGGCAGTGACAGAAAGTTCTGCTCATGAGGAACCTGAACAGGAGCCCCTGTGCAAATCCCATCTGGGAAGCCAAGAGCTCATGTGGGCTGAGCCCTGGCACAGCGGGGTTTGGGCAGATGCCCCCCATCCTGTGCTGCATCATGCCTGGCAGCTGGGGTCCTACACCCCCCTGCCTGTGGTGCGGGAAGACAGGGAACCAGGCATGTGGAAAAACCCCAGGGGTGAATAATCCACCCCAGCTTTTGGTTTGACACGGCTTCCCCAGCTCTGAAAGGCTTCTTGGTCGGGTTTAATGAGATTAGTCTGTAAGTTCTGGAGATGTCAGCCTGTTGGCAGCTCCATTTTCAGTAGTTCCTCATGCGCCAGGGAATGATGTTCATTTCATTGGCCTTGACTCTGCTGGATCAGGCTGTTGCTCTGCTTCTCAATTAGCCGCATCTGTGTGGTGGTAATGATCTAGAGGTCAGACAGTCCAGAGAGGGGTGCCGAAAAATTCACTTGTGTGGAAGGCAGCTCTCCGTGCCCCCCATCCAGTGGATGCTAGGACCTCTGCACCCAACTTGACCCCTGTTTTCCCCAGGAGCCCCACTGGGCTCTAGCCCCCCCCTTATCACTGCAGTGGTGACACTATACAGCTTGTTCTGCTGCTGGAGAGGCTGTGTTTCTGAAAGCTCCAGTCTGGGTCTGTGCTGACATTATTGAAGCTACTGGTAATAAAACATGTCACTACAGGGGCCAGGGCCACATCCGATCCTGCAAAGGGAAGGCGAAAATCCAAACAAAACCCAAAACCTCCAAAAAGCTCTAACAAAGCACATGCTGATGGGAGGGCTGGATTTCCAGGGATGCAGACACTAGTCCTGCCACCCTGCCATGAGGAGAGGCACCTCCTGGCCCTGCTGCGCTGGCTCTGCAACAGGGACGAGTGGCACACGGGAGGCACAGCTTCCCAATGCCACATCCTCATGCATGTGCCGAACCTTCCTAGTGCAGGGAACTACAAATAAATGCTGTTGATGCCTCTACCATCCCGTCAGGGATTAGGACATGCTGGAGCAATTTGCACGGGGATGAAACTTGGAAGAAATGGCAAAGCTGAGGGAATATGATATTATTTATTATTGCCAGTTGCAAGGGAACAGCAGCAGCCTCCAAACTTGTATAACTCTGGAACATGACTATTATTAGAATGCAAAGTTAGCAAGCAATTAGCTAATTGCAATTCACATTGTCTGTTGGCAATTATAAGGAGAGCAGTTATAAACTCCAACAGATGGAACTCTAATGGGTCAGTCTCTCTTTTTTTTAAGATTTTTTTTCCATCTCCAAAAGGCATTTGCTATGAGCTAAACTCAGGTTCTCACCAGAGTTTGTGAAAGCAGCCAGCCTGTGAGTCAGTGTGTGGCGGGGTCCCCGCAGTCCACTGGTCTGCACCCCAGCCCTGCACATGAAGCTTGTCCTGTCCAGACCTTCCCAAATGACACAGTTGTGAGGCTGGAGAGTTCAGCTAATAGCTCTCTGGTTTCTGTCATTTACCCTCTGTGGTGGTATTTTTTCAGTAGCTGTGGAAAAGCAGGGAGCAGAGAAATCCAGCTGCAATATGTATTTGTTCTCATCCAGTTCTTCATGACTGTACAACTTCAGGTAATACCTTCTCTTCTCTCTCCAGCAGTGACACAAACCTGATGGTGCCTCCCTGAGCATGATTTCTAAATCTTTTGAGGTTATTTGAGGGATTTTCATTCCCTATTGAGGTTGAGTCAGAACAGGGATCTCTGCAAAGGTGAGCAGGGGACAAAGCAGCGCTCTGCTTCCCCTCTCCTGTCACAAGAGATACCAGCGGAACAGCTCCCACAGGGCAGAGATTATCTAATGCATTTGTTAGAAATGTCTGGGTGATGCAGCACCAGGACATGACAGAAGGGTGGAACATAAGCCCTGGACTCGAGGGATCGCTCAGCGCATGGTTTACATCTGTTTGAATCAAACAGAGATGCTCCTACCTGTGACACTTTGCTATCCTCTGGGTGGGTTTTGTGCTCCATGAGCTCAGAGTTAAAGGGATGCTGTGACAGATGTCTGCCGAGTGGACGAGAAATCATCATTTACCTGTAAAGCATTTCTCTGCTGAAGCATGTCAAGATCCAAGCTGTGCACACAGATCAGTGTGTTTGATGCCAGAGGCATACAAGGGGCACACAAGGAAGCCCGAAGACCCCAAGTGTTGCAGCCTGGCACATGCCAGTCTGTTCCTCAGGTTTACAGTGCATGCAGGAGTGTGGCAGCAAGGCTGCTCTGATACATGGAAACTTATTCTGCATTTCAGATTCCTTTTTAGAGTAGGGACCAGTATGGACAGATTTGGCCTTAAAAGGAAGCATCACAGAAGGTATTCTGAGGAAATATTTCACTAAAGAACCTCATATCTACATTCAGATGCTTTGTGGCCTTGGAAGGAGCTTTGCCCTTTATCCTTCCTAAATGTTGGTGATGCCAGTGACTATGGCGAAAGAACTTCCTTGTTTTGGGTCAAGCTGATACAGACACAAGAGACAGTTGGGCGATCTGAAACAGATTAAGCCCAGCAGTACGAATTTCATAAATAGCAATACAAACCCACTGCACACCTTCAGCTGATATTAAACAGGGGATGGGTTGGAATTCATCTCAGAGCAAATGCATTATAATGAAATGGAAACATCAGGTTTTACTTAGAACCCCCAGGTTTCCCATAGGAGGCAGTTTATGTAGTGCCCATTTATTAAAGACAAATGCTATCATTTGGAACATATCTCACGGAGAGCAGGGGACTGGATGATGCAGGGGAGCAGTAACTGGAGATGGAGCTTTGCATTTACAAGCCATTGTTTTCAACAGGCTCTGCATGTACTGCCACATGTGATGAAAGCTGCCAGGTGCCCCAGTGTGCGCCGGCAGCCCTGGCCCCGGCCTCCCACTGTGCACAGCCCCATGAAGCGCCAAGGGCTGCGACTCAGGTGAGACATGCTGGACTTCAATGTATATTTAACAGCAGACAGAAAGATAATCCAGTTATCAGGAGTCAGGCAATCATGGGCTAAAATAAGCAGGTATGGATGGGGGGCCCAGCTCTGGCCCGAGTGCTGAGCCCTTCTCTCTGCTCCAGGAATCCTCTGAAATAAGAGCCAGCTCCTGCCGAGCATCTGCTGGGGCTGAAGGAGACCTTGGCCAAGGAGCAGCAGGGACAGGGATCCTCACCTCTTCCCAAGGACAGAGGGCAGCCTGCACATGTCCCCTCCTCACAGGTCCCGAGGCTCTGGTGTCTCTGATTTGGGGTCCTCACTCAAAAAGCCTCCGAGGTGCCTTTTGGAGGGAGATCCTCCCCAGTTTAGCTTGTTCCTTTTGAGGCCCACTGGTGTCAGCACCCACTAGTCACCAGCCTGATGTTCCTTTCCTTTCCTCTGTGAGTGGTTCTGGACTACAGGGCAAATGCTAAACAGTAACAACTGCTGTTATAGTCACATCTACAGGTAACTTTGGTTTCGGTATTCACCTGGAAAGAAACAGTGTTCAGTCAATTAATTGGAACAGTATATATTGCCTTTCTGAAATCTTTCTGGATAGGTCCTGGCATTGTGACAAGATGGTGCTGTTTGTTCTTTACTTTTGAGATCAGAAGTCCAGGACAGGCCCGTCCTTCCTGGGCAGTAGCAGGCAAAACTACATGCTTTGGGAAGTACAAATTCTACTCTTTGCATGTAGGAAAACTTTCTGGCTCGATGCAGGGTGACATCTGCAACCATTAATTTGAATAAATTCCATTTTTATGCTTCATCCAGCTTTTAGTACATCAGACAAAGCATTCATATGGGACAGAACATAAGTTCTGCGTGTGTTTCCCCTCCCGTGTGATCATCAGGGATCTGACATCTAATGCCACTGTTTCTTTTTCTTACAGAGCTCCTGGAGGTCAGCAGGTCATTTCCTGGAGTCCTACAAGAAGCCATGGATTCCTTTTGGGTAGAAAGCAGCTCTGGAACAAGAGGAGTTTAGGATCTCTGCCCCTTCCTCATGCTGGGTGGGGAGGCAGATCCCACTGCAGTGTGCGGAAGGGTCTGTCAGGGAGGAAATGTGGCCTGTAACTCAGGGAAGAATATTGACATTTCTGCAGATGTGATCCACCCAGTGAGCACTGCAGGTATTGGGGAACCTCCTGTTAGGCAGAGGCAAAGGTGCCGGGCTCAAGAGCCATCACTCAGTATCCCTTAGTGAGAAAATTAAATCTTGTCCCACAAAACTGCCTGTTCCAGGTGGCTTCTTCCTGGGAATATAGCTGAGGGAAGATGTCAATCTGTGCTGAGCCTGCCTGGCCCCTGCACAAAGTGGAATAACCCCCAAAAAGGAAAATGGTATCAGACAAGTGATCCCTTATCCTGCCAGCTCCACATCTGGGAGGAGAGCAAGAGGGCAGGGAAGTGCATTGCCTGCCTGCCTGTACCGGACAGACAGGCTGGTGACAGCTCAGCAATGTAAATGATGCATAATAAGCCCTAAATAAAGTGTGGGGAACATGTTTGGGATCAGCAAATCCATTCTGACAAGAAGCAAAGGAATGAAGTCCGTTTTCCCAAACAGACTGCTAAGTCATGGACTAAATGTAATTTAGTCCCACTGAAAATTGGCTACTGAAGACTTATAGTTGGAGTCTCCCTGCTTTGATCCATGGGGACACGTGGAAGTGTGTACCAGGGAACAGAGGCAAGGAGCCCTGGGGAGGAGGGGGCTCAGGAGTGGGGGGCCACATTCCCCTCCTCAAAATGCTCAGGTTCTATTGAAACCACTTTGTCCACTCACATTTACAACCAAGTCTGTCCCATTTCTCTACATTCCCCCATCAGCCATTTATCATCTGCAAGGGGTGGCTGGAGCTGAATGTTCCCCTGACCTTCAACAGCCCCATGAGCCTTTCTTCTCTGCTTAAGTGGGAGACTTAACATAAGCCCAGAGTCTCTTAAACATGCCTACTCTGAATAAACACAGTGGACTGATGGGTTACAGGCTGCGTTGGCCAGCTGAAGAGAAGGGGACTCTCTTGACAATTCCGTTGGTGCTGTATAGTTTCTTGTCCTCACAGGATGACAGACAGGCCAGAGAGCCCACTCAAGCACTTCACAGCAGGACGAGTGGAGGCCATGATCAAAGGTAAACAGCCCCAGAGCAGCCATGGTGCAGCAGCAGTGCCGGGAGGAGCCCACAGGAGCGGGTGTGGGATCACACGGCTTCAGAGCTGCTCCCAGGGAATGAAGACAGCTCCATGCTCCATGCAAAGCATGATCTGATCCAGCTTGCTTCAGCTTTGCACTGTTAATTTTCCATGGGTTTCTATGCCCACTCCCTCTGCTGAGCCACCTCCAGCAGGTACATATTTTCCAGGGAAAATGCATTTTTTGTCTCTGTGCCCATGCTGGCAGATGCTGAGGCTGTTCCTGTGGAGGCCTGGGTGAGCTGCAGGGAATGTCCTCCCTGGACGTCATTGGGACTGTGAGTCTTTAAGCAGTTGTTTTATGTTCTTTGTTGCCCTTTCAGTTGAACAGGGGTGAAAAAGGTGGGATCTAGATTGCAGGTGTATTTCTAGTACCTCTTTCTGTTTGGGAACTATTGTTCCTGGTCTTTGTGGGCTGCAGTGAGGTTCTCTCACCGTCCTCAGGCCTTGGGAACCATAGTCCTGCCAGGCTCTGCAGTTCGGGTGCTGCAGGCCAGGCAGTTGCCCTGGACACAGGGCTGCATTGACAGCACAAGATGCAGCCTCAGAGCACAGGAGGCTGCCAGGACACCTCACCAGATGAAGATTGCCTCTTTGTTCCTCTGAGAAAAAGTTTCTCTCTTCACAGTTCAGTGATGCCCAGACAAAGATGATGTGAAATCTGTGGGAAGACTTATTTTATTACAATATAGGAATCCACAGAACCAGATGTTTAAGCTGAGCTGTGGTTCCTCCACGTCCTGCTGTCCCTGCTCAGGGAGCTGCCTGCAGGGTGATATACAACACTCTGGATATGTTCACTGCTGCGCAGGTCTCCAAGAGCTGCTTGGAGTCAGGGCCAATGCCACATCAGCTCCCCTGTGTCCCTCTGTGCTACAGGAGCCTGGTGCAGAGGTGGCAATGTCAACACGGTGGAAGAGCAGGTGCCCCTTGGTGACCCCACCACGACTTGCAAGAGCAGCCCCCAGTCCTTGCCCAGCCACTGCCCGCGGCCCCTGCAGGTGCTGCTCTGTGGGGTCCCAGGGCGTGTTGCCTTTCCGTGGTCTCCTGAGGCCAAACCCTGCTCCTGGTTTGCTGGTTTTCTCTGCTGCTTCTCAGCTGAGTTAAAACGATCCAAGCCCCAGACAGAGATGTGTCCTGGTGGGAGCTGTGAGCCGGCAGCTGTTTTGCAACAGCCTGGGATAGCCTCTCCAGCCTGCCAGCCTGTGAGTCAACCCCAGTGCCGCGGCTCCAGGTCCCCAGGCTGGAACAGGGAAGCAAGGCTCACACGCACGTCCAGCCTGGCAGCCTTGTTTGTTTCTCCAGCAGTCAGAATTTCATCTTTTCCACCTCCACGCTGCCAGCAGAGCCCTTATCCACTGCCCTGACACTTCCAGGGTTTATTTCCAGCTGAACCACGCTGCCTCCATATGTGCTCCTGCCGCTGGCTGCTGGTTATTAAGTTGGTGCTGTTGTTGGTCCTCCTGCCTCCATTCAGAAATTGGCAGTCTTTAAAAGCTCATTCATTTTGGGAGCCTAGTGGCAATTATAGCCTCATCCTGCAGGATAGGTTAACTCCTGCTCTCCCACCAGGCCAAGGGGCAGTAGTCATGTCTCCTTCCGATTAACGTGATGCAGAAAATCCAGCATGTTCCCCACACTGCTCACAGTAGGCATGGAGATGGAAAGGGGTAAAAATAGTGAAAATTGCCTGGAGGCAGGAGATATGCTGGATTATTGTGACCCTGCATAGAGCTGCAGGCATCATATCCCCTTGCTGTGAAGGACAGAGTCCCCACAGAGGGACAGCGACTGCAGGAATAATGGGAGAGGACATGGGTATTTCCCCAGCAGGCCTTGTAAAATTAAATTGTAAAACTGTAAATCTGATCACCGCTTATTGCCTTCCCACCTGTCAAGGTATTTCTGGCTGTTGGAGGAAGAATTGGCAAATGTTTGTGGAGAATTTCAGGGACCATTCCCCAGGAGGTTTAGGCTGTGAGGAAGGAATAACAATTCACTACCCGGAGAAGTGCAAGGCTCACACTGATTCCCCCATTTCCAGTGACAGGAGGGGCTGCTCCTCTGGACGTGGTCACTCTTCAACAGAAAACTCCAGCAAATCAAATGCTCTGGATTGCCCCTGGATACAAATCTCCCAAAGCACGTGGATTACAATGACGAGGAAAGAGTGAGCCAAGAGTTTGTGGCCCCTGTTCGAGCAGACTGTTTGCAAATTCTCCTGCTCCAGAGGTTCCCTCCAGTCTGCAAGTCAGAGCTAATGCTAAAAAAGTATTTTTTATGCAAGATCAACTCTGAAGTGAAATAAAGAAACATATGAAGGAATCTCAATTTACCATCTGGCTCTAACACTCCTGAAGCTCGTCGCCATTTATCTCTGTCTAAAAGTGTGCTTTAAAGACACAATGGGAATCTTCCTTTGGGGAGAGAATGGAGTGTATGTTTGGCCTTGAAATATCAAATCGAACACCAAAGCTATGGGAAGAACATAAACACCAGAGAACAAACAGGCTCACTCCACAGCTGAGATGAAGCTTGATTTTGGATGCAGAAATGTGTTTATTTTCTTGGAAAGAAGAAGGCTCTGGCCTTTCAGCTGTTACAGACTTTCTCAAGGGAATAATTTTCCTAGCAAACCTTGTTCCTTCTGTAATCCTTTGTAGCAACTCACCGAGCCATGCTGCCCTTGCTTTAAAAATACGTTTTCAAAGCCCATTAGCAAATTCACAGGTTTTTTTAATATGCTGAGAATTAAAGTGAAAACACAAGACCCAGCAAATTGTTTTCACTTTATATACAGTCTCCCCAGTAAACAAGTGTTGCAAGAGCCTGTGTGCTGCCGGCAGAGCAGAGGGACGGGAAACAGAATGTGGTCACATGTGGTTTTATTCAGTGAGTTATTTATATAATCTGAAGTATAGTAACAATGTCCTTGGATCCAGAGTCTCCCAGCTCTGCAGTCCCTGCCGATGGTGCCTCTTGGCTTTCCCACTGTATCTGCATAGACACCCCTGAGCTCCCAGTGCTTCATGTCCATATGACACCGCTCCATTCAAGATCCTTATTCCTGGGAGTTTGGATCTGCAGGGCTTTTGGACACAATTCCAGAGCTGCATCCTGGCATTCCCACAGTACAGCATGCCATGTCTTGGTACTCACTTGGTACACCATCCTGCATTGTGGAGCTCTACTGGTATGTCATCCTGTGTCCTGGAACTCCCCTGGTACATCATGCCATGTGCTGGTGCTCCACTTGAACGTTCAGCATCATCTGTGCCTGAGGCTGGGCAGGAGAGTATTGTAAGAATGTCTGAAGGACAGCGTGCCCCAGGAGCCAGCATAGCCTCATGCTCCCTGGTTCTTACCTCCCTCTGCCTTCCCAAAGGACCAGTTTTATGCCTAAGGATGTCCAAAAGCACTGTGACTCTGTGTCCTCAGTTTCTCTGCATCCCCTGCCATACAGCAGATCTTCCTCTACCTTCCCAAAGCCACCACACAAAGTGATGGTCCCTGTTCCCCACACACTCTCACCCCACAGGCCAGATCCAACTGCACACTGATGGGCTCTGCTGCACCCTGTGTCCACATCCTCTGGCACGGGGAGCCAGCACAGCAGCATGCCTGGGTTCTCTGGGAGGGTACAAGCTCAGCTGCTCGGCCACAGGATGGACTGCGCAACATTGCAGACTAGTGGCACAGGAGGAGATCAGCTGGGGCTGGGAAGGGCCAGGCGAGGCCAGAGCAAACCTGAGGCCATCAACAAACACTTGATCCATTCCCTCTGAAGAAATGTCTTTAATCTTGCTGGCATTAGAGATTATAGTCAGCCATCCTCCAGGCAGGTGAATGGAATTCTTTATTGTGTCTATTTGGTTATATCTTGGATAGCAATAAGGATTATCCTCCAGAGTTTTGTGTCTCACTCGGAGCCCCCAGCATGTGTTTATAATTTTCTTTTCCCTTTCAGGCAATGCCAGCAATCTCCTGAAGTTCTTAAACTGAACCTGTGAAATTTAATGGCTGGACAGTGTATCTGACATATTCCTCTAAAATTCAAATGTGCTTCTCATGCTGATTTATGATCTTTTTTCTCCAGCAAAGTATCCACTGTATTTTATCTCTAGTATTTCTCATGTGATTCTGTCAGAAAGGAAGGTCGGGCATTACACTGCTCTGAATTTCCAAGCAGCAGCAGTAGGTGGCTGGCTTGGATTTCTTTAGCCTGGTTTGTGCTTGTTTGTGCAGGCAAAGGCTTCCTCATGGCAGGGACAGTCAGAGCACTGGGCTGGGCAGGTCCTGCCCCTTGGCCCTGGTGCTGCAGACACAGGGGCAGGCTGTGGTCTGGGGCAGTGGTGCTGGCACTGCCCAGGCCCTACTCCCCTGCTTTGGCTATGCCGGGCCAGTGCTGCACAGGCATTGGTGCTGTGTCCCAGCGCACGCAGCTCAGCCATCCTGCTCCACTCTTGGTTGCTTTTCTGTTATAAGCCAGGAGTTTAGAACTTGAAATAACCAAGGATAATTGCCCAAATTGAGGGGGAAGATGCTGCTTCTCTTCCTGAGCCAAAAGAAAGACAATTTATTGTAAAAATTCCATAGATTTTCCTACACTCACACACACACCACTCCTGTGGAGCTGGCTGGGTGACTTGGGACACTTGAGTGTCCCCATACCAGATTTGGGAGAAGATTTTATGTCATGCTGTCCCCCTGGGGTGCACCCAAGGCTGATGCCTGGTGTGGTGTGGGGGCAGCCAGCTTGGCTCCAGGGCCACAGAGGGGTTGTGCAGTGCTCGGTGGCAGGCACGATGCTGAGCTCCATGAATCTGTAATTGCAAATGTGGAGTTGTGGTTGAGGGAATTAAATGAATCCACAGATTTCATATCTCTGCTGAGCCTCTGTGGCCCATCAATGGTCTAAATACTGGTTCCTCTTGTCTGTGGCCAAGCATTAGCTCTTGGGTTTCTGAACAAGAACTGGCATCATCTGGCAGTGGATTTGAGGCTGTATGGAGCCATCAGCTCTGTTCCTCAGAAGCTTTTTTCAAAAGTAATTTCTTTTACTGAACCTTTAACTGCTGCCCTCATCCCATCACAGCTTTTGCCTTCTCTTGTTGCACCCCTAGTCATCATGTCCTTGCCTGATGTGCACAGTGGGGCTGCTCCTCTGCCACACAGGAATGACGGTGAGTGGTTTAAGGCAAACAGGCTCCGCTTCCTAACCCAGGCACTGTGCATGGATCCCGGCTCTCCTCCACTGAAGAGCTGGAAGCAGGCAAGAGGAAATGGAAAGGTGGAAATGCCAAGACAAGGAGCTGCCCCAGGACGTTGCACAAGTGGAGGGTTTGCAAGAGGGATCCAGTGGCACCACTATGCACCAGCATATGCTGAGAGGAGGCTGGTAGAGAATCTTCTTTTCTTTTCAAGTGGTCATCCCACCCCTGTCTCTGCCGTGGCCAAGTGTTTCCAGCTTTCAGAAGAAATGGCACAAGGCAATCTGCCACTGTCCCCTCCACTCTGCCCTGAGGCAAGCTGTGGTGGGCACCAGAACTGCCACCATCCCTGCTCCTGTCTGGCGGCACAGGGCTCCTGCCATGCTACTCCCACACACCTCTCCTACCATGACTCCCTGTGGCCTCTCCTCCCACCCAGTGCCCATGGCAGAGGGGCGGCTGCTGCCTCCTACAGGTGCCCAGCCCAGTGCTCACTGGCCAGTGCCTGGCACCGCAGCCCCAAGCACCCTGACACAGCCTCGGTAGCCATCGAGCCCAGGAGCCGCGTTCGGGGACAGCCAGGCTCTTTTCCAGCCCAGCAGAAATCCACGGCTTGGCTCTCCTCTTCCTCCCATCTGCCCGAGTTTATTTTCCTTGTTTTCTGTTTGTGAGCTAGGGGAGTATTGAATTTCCCAAAGTCACTGCCATCCATTGCCACAGGTCTCACACACAAAGACTCCCTCAATGCCAGGATCCAAGTTTTGCAATTGGACCAGTTCCCTTTCCCTTCAACCATTGTAGAAACAGCCTTTGTTTTGCTTCTGGATCTTGTTCCTCAGGCCCAAATCAAGGGCCACTGTCCAAGCCTGGGTTTTTTGAAATCCAATTTCACTGCTTTAATGAAAACAGCACATTTCAGGGGATGGGGCTGAGGTCCTTGAACAGTAGGATTTTTTCTGCAGGACTTGTATATCTGCAAATGCTGTGTTGTCCAGTTCCTCCAAACAGCAGGAACTGGAGGGACAGGGCACAAATGCTCGTCAGGGACTTGTTAAAAGAGAAAGCTGGCTCGGAATCTCCATTCCAACTGCAGACTGACAGCCAAGGTTGAACATCCTGTGCCCTCAAAGGGGCTGGGGAGCTTGGCAGGTGTGGGAGCCTCCCCACCACGTGTGGGGAGCAGGCTGTGGCAATGGCTGTGGTCAGTGGAAACCACCATCATGCTCTGGCTCCCCCGGGGCCTCTCTGGGCCCCAGGAATGTGGCTCATTTCACTGGAGTCACGCGTTGCCTCCAGTGGGAGATGCCTCTGCACCATGTCCTGGCAAAGGGCAGCCATGCTCCTCTGTCCCACGCATGGAAGTCACACCAACCTCAGCCTTTCCTGATGAAAACTCCATTTATTCTGGGCCTGTAGGAGAGGAATCCCCTCTAACTGCGTGCTCAGGCATGTGCTGAAACTGCTCTTGTGTGTGTCAGAGCCAGGGAACGGTTCTGTAATCGCCCATTTTTATTTAATTGTAACCCCCCTGTCCCACTAACTGTTCCAGATGTCCTTATGGTTCCTAGCTCTGGGCTCTAAACATGCTGTTCTCCTCACCCTGTCCCCGCCCTTCAAGCACAAACAATGGTTTTGCTGGTTTTTGAGCCTTTTTTGTGCCAACGGGATGTGGGGAGAGAATCCCCTTCATGCCAAATTCAGTTGATAATAAAAAACAGGAAGGGAGCTGGATGCCAGCTTCAGAGGAGTTGGGCAGCCCGGCTGCTCACTGTGGTGTGTGGGTGTTACCATCGTGCAGCAGCATCCCAGGGTGGGACGAGGGGGGCAGGGGAGGGGAAAGCGATGGGGCGGAGGAGGCTGGAGTTTCATGGAGGGATGTGAAGGGGAGGCTGCACACCCCAGCAGTGATGCTCCCAGGACCCCAGCTACAGTGCCCAGTGGGTGCTGGCTGCTCCCGGTGAGCACTAGGGATGCTGCAGGGGCAAGGGAACCTCCATGTACCACATCAGTGTGGGCAGAGCCCTGTGCTGGGCACAACCAGTGCTGCCATTGTGCCTCAGGCAGGGGACTGAGGGCTGTGAGGATCCTGCATCTGGCAGCGCCAGGAGCACTCTGTGCCATGGCAGTGCCACCACCTGCATGTCACAGCCTGCCCTGCCAGTGCCTGCCAGGTGCTGTGCCTACCCTGGTGGCACCGCTGCCCTTTGCAGTGGCTGTGGGCAGGTGGCCCAGCGGGACCCCTGACCAGTTGCTCCATCCTTCCCACTGCACAGCTGCTGTGGGGAGCCCTGGTTAACAGCCCACTGTCACCTTTGCTGTTCTTTGGGGGATCATGCTGATTTGTCCCCATGCTGATGGCAGAGGTGGGGAGGCGCAGCTCCAGATGCAGCTGGAAAACTGGTGCCATCAGTGCTGGGGCCACATGGGGCCAGTGGCCAGAGGAAAGGGGCCCTTGCTCCCAGGACAGACTGTTGCTCTGGTCCCTACAGGTTCCTCCATCCCCTCTTTTATCCTTTCCTTATATATGTTTCAGAATTATATAAATTCTCTGCTATGGACCCTGCTGGGTGAGCACAAAAGAGAACAGGCAGGCCCAAGAGAAAGGGAGGATAAAAAAAACCACAGGAGAAAATTAATAAAGCATTTGAGAAAGGGAGAGGATGCCTCGCTGGGAAAGTGTGTAGCACACAGGGCTCCCCAAAGCACATCAAAGCCTGACTCTGAAATTAGCCCAACTGATGGGAATGTAAAGCAGGGGATTCTCCCACTGAGCTGTGGATTGAGAGTCCCCCCACAGGCTGTGAGGCACTGACATTTGTATTTATCCAGGCTCGAAGCTCCATCATGGAGCTTTTCAAAGGGCACTGCTGGGACCCAGCAGGCCTCCTCCCCAGCATGGCAAACATGGCACTTTTAATTACTGCTCTGTGCCCGCACATGTGCCCGACCCCCACACTAATTCTTGTTGCAATTACAGCGATCTAATTGAGTTGATTCACTCTCTGAAGCTTTTGTGTCTTTCTTCCTTGCACTCCCTGCCGGTGAGAGCTGGGGCCTCCATTGATCTGGTAGGTAGGGACAGGGTCAGTGCCTGGTGCTGGCCCTGGGGCCTGCTGGCCTCATTGTGTCCATTGAGCTGCCGCTGCTGCTGGGAAATGCCAAATTCCCCCCGAGGCAGCGCCCTGGTGACCCTGGCGCCGAGCTGTGCTCAAAGCATCTCACCACACTGGCGTGTGCTTGACGGCTCGTTTGGAGAAGCAATTTTACATTTTTATAGGAAAATTACTTCCAATTGACAGGGAAATTATGCCATGAAAGTGACAAATAGGCACTCTGTGAGCAGGGGGCATGAGTGTTCAACAGGGACCAGAAAGGTCTTCGGACATGTTTGTGCAAAGTTGGAGAAGCCAGAGACTCTTGGCCCCAGGACATCAGAGAGCTTGTGTCCCCATCTCCCCCCGGCACTCTCTGCAGGTGCTCGAGGGAGGTCTGAGACTCGCCAGGTTTGCAACATGAAAACGCACCTGCCCACCAGGGAGGAGACGCTTTTGGAAGGGCATTCCTGGCTGAGAGTGGTCTGTTCCCAGGGAGCACCATCCCTGTTATCAGCAGGTGTCCAGCACTGTGTGCCCAGCAAGTGCCTAAATAATGACCTTGTTACAGCCCCTGCCTGTGCCTTGCACCTGTGGCAGGTGTTGAAGATGGAGCCAGGAGCCGGCAGGGCCAGGGAGCGTCAGGGAGTCCCAGGTGAATCATTGGGAAGAGCCCCTGGATGCTGCCCCTCCAGCTTTTTTTATACAATGGCAAATGTTGATGTCTACTGAAAACAAACAAACCAACCCATTTGCAAGTTTCTATTGGAAATATTTTGCCCAGAAAACAAATCAAAATCTACCTAATATATTTTTTAAATCCCGTTAGCTTTTGCATCTCTTGGGAGTGAATTTTGCCTCCTCTTTTCCAGCACTTACCTGTTCTTTCTGGTTTTTCCCTTCTTGCTGTCTCTCTGGATTACAGGGCCATGGTGGGACATGATACTCCAGCTCCAGGGGCTGCTGCCACTGCTCATCACAGTGACCTCTTGCTTTTCAAGGCTATTTGATTAACAATAAGGAAAATAAAACTTGTTGGTGTTCGAAATTAAAATTTCCTTCTGCAATATCAGCTGAAGAAATGCTGGACCTTTTACACGGAAATGAACAAGGCTCCCACCTGAGACAGTGCCTGAGCTGGGGCCCCAGGGGCACCTCCATTCCTGGGGGCTCCTGGAGGAGAACCTCTTCTTGGAGAGCCTGATGGGAACATCTGCCATGGCTTCTGTGGATGCTCTTGAAGAGGGAGCAAAGCAGACACATGGTGACTGGCACCTGGCCCAATGAGGGAGAGGAATTAACTCTCATTTAAGTCCACTTTTGTTGTAAATAAACTGTAATAACTTCAAACCTTTTGCTTAATCAGAAAAGGCTGTTGAACATTAAGTAAACCGTCGGCAGACTTGTCTTACTGCTGGATTAGAGATATTAAATGCCAGCAATGCTTGATTTTTTTAATCTGTCCTGCAGCTGCATTATTAAAACAAACACATTTGCAGACCTGCAAAAATCCAGAAATGAAAACAAAAGATAAGATTGAAGCTTTCCCAGAGGCAAGATCTGCAATCTGGATAATTTTAAAATCTAAGTTTAGTCTTCTTCTTTTGAACCAAATAATGGAGGGAAATGACACATAATAAAATTACCACTGGAATTAGCAGCACATTCTCTAACAAAGCCAGGTTAAAACTTAGGAATCCCTCTGTGCAGAGACAACAGCTCTGGAGCCCTCTCAGTGCCCTGCTGGCACAGAAGACTCCTTTGCAGCCCCAGGTTTCTGCTGAAGAAAACAAACAGCTCTGGCTGTAACAACAATGCCACGTTTTTTTCAGGAACTGGTGGGTTTTCTGAAAGCTCCACCTTCTGGACTCCAGTAAACAAGCCCAGAGAGGCTCTTGCAGTTCATTAAGTCTCACCTGTATTTGAAAAAATGAAGGTTTCTGGTTACCTTGATGTTAGAGGAAAGCTTGGAAGTGTGATGCCCAGGAGCCCAGCTGGAGCCAGACTGCAGAATATACTCATCATTTACTCAAGGTTTGAGCCCTCCTGCTGACCAGGGAGCAGCTGATGGTGCCAGGAGCTCCAGGAGGCCATAGAGAGAGTGACCCAGCATCTGCTGGGGCATCAAACTCCACTGCTCCAGAACTTTCCCCCAAATTGGTATTGGGGGGGCCCCTGAGGATGAAGCATGGCTGGGAGCAGAGCATGGAGTCCTGCCCTTGGCCAGGGTGTGAGCAGGTCCCTCCTTGCCTCACCAGAGTTACGCAGCCACTGCCACCCTGCCCACAGCTCTGGCATCCTTTTGTTCCTCCTTCCAGCCCTGGGGACAATAAAATCTGATTTTAAGGGAACCAGAGGAAGATGCCAGCTTGGCAGGGCTGGGTACGCTGGGATGTGCTGCTGTCTCAGGACAGCAGAGTTACAGTGAGTGTCCGTCACTGACAGGGATGCCAGCCAGCAATTTATTTTCCACATTAATTTTGATTATGAGTTCTTATATGGTTGCAGAGTCCAATTTTCACAAGGGAAGTTTCCACTCCTACACACAGGGCAACAAGTCAGATTGACCTAAAGTTGTTCTTTCCTAAATTTCTTGTGGAATCTTGGCTGGATACAAGTTGTCTCAAATGCAATTACACTGTCATAAATAATTTTCCACCTCTTTTTTCCATCTCAACCATCCCGCTCCCCTGCGGTCAGTGGAAATTTCCCCCTTTTATTAGGTTAGACTCATTGGCACTGAGAAAAACTGTGCTCATGGCATCATTGTCTGTTCCGAGCCAAATCCTCAGAGATTTCCCTCTCACTAACACAAAGGCTGGGGCCAGGGCTGGATAACGGAGCCTGTAGCTGGGTGACAAGCTGCTGTCCTTCCACAAGCCTAGGATCTCCTTGTCCTGACTCAGGAAACACCCACAGGAGTGTCATTGACCTGAGCACCCGCACAAGCCTCAGGGGGCTCAGGAGCAGCAGCTTCCCATGGGGTCAAAGCTCGCGGTGCCTCCAGACAAACACGCGTTAGAAACACTTTGCTGCAGTGAGATGTTGGGGAGGGGTTATCACACACAGCTCTCAAGGTTTTGGCTGGAATACACCATTTGCTCATGCCTGCTCGGCTCCCTGTGCTTTCCTTATGGCAGCGCTGGGTGTGTGTGGCTGAGCCCCCCCAGACAAAGGGCCCGGCAATGTGACTAACAGCTGCCACATGTGGACATGTCCTTCTGCTATTTAGTACTTGACTGTGCTTGGTTTTACTGTGTTTTTCAAACGAGCTGCATCCCCAAACCACTTCACAGAGCAGGATAATTAGAATCATGGGTGCAGAGCCATGCGGGGAGGAAAAGCTCTTTGAGCCCTGCAGAGAGAGGGCGGTCGTGCTCCGCACCCGGCTGCTCTGCAGGGCGAGGGACAGATCTCGCCCCGGGCTCTGTCACACACAGGCCACGTCTGAGCAGATTCCATTAATTCAGCCCCTTCAAGGGCTGGTAAGCAATTTTCAAGGGTCATTAAAAGTATTATTGGTCCTCAGCACCCTGTATTCCCGGGATGACCAGTGGGAGCCAGGGCAGGCACAGAGTGGGATGGCTGTGGGGGGACAGTGGAGATTGTGGTGCCCCAGGTTTATCCCTGACCATCTGCCCACCCCCTCCTCGTTCCAAACACGAGGACACTGCCTCTCCCACCAGATGAAGCGGGAAGGACTGGGGATCCCAGCCCTCTCTGCTTGCTCCCAAGGCCTGCTGGCAGTCTGCAGGGTGCAAGCAGGGTGTCTCAGGCCACAGAGCCTATTTTGCAATGCTGCAGCAAGCCTCAAACTGTTGGATGTATCTTCTGCTGCAAGAAGTTTGTTTCTTGACACTTACTTCAGTGCCTTCCCAGTGACGAGACCATCTCGCTCCAGCCTGACAGGGTTCTGGTTTCTGTCTGAATGAGGAGTGCTCATCCTTTTCCTGCTCCTGTGACTGCATGTTTTGAATTAAATTGTATCAGAGATGCTCAGGAAAGTGTGAAGTGATTTTTATTTAGAGGATGAAAAAGTTCAGGGAAAATAGAATTTGATGAAATTGCACTGTCCAGTATTAGTAACTGGTTCACAGGAAAGTAGAGAGGAGTCTGCAGCCCCAAGTCATATGAATGCTGCCAGTACTGCAAGCCACATTACTCACTAAGTGGAAAGTCCAGGTAAAGCCCAACCCCTGGCTCCACATGAGGTACTGATTTGGGCAGATCCTCTGTCAGAGTGGCTGACATCATGACGAGAGGTATTTACAGCCGACAAGGAGAACTCTGTGCAGACCTTGGCCCCCCCCCTTTTTTTTTTTTTGTTTTATTCTGAGCTGTTATTACAAAGTATTATTTATGAAGTGGTGAGAGCATGAGCAGCACAACCCTGCCAAACTTAAAGCACTTTTCATTTAACAGAATGAAAATTATTTTAACATGAGTATCTGAAGGAAAGATCCATAGATTCTGGACAACTTTATAGAGGCAGGCTATAAATTCTGAGCTAACAAAACTATTTTTCTCACCAATAGGCTTCTCTTTACCTCTGAAAGTTTATTTTCAATAAACACAAATTGACTCCTCAGCAGTGTCCAGAGGAGGATGTTCACAGCTATCACTGTATCTAATCCATGTGACCTGGGTATCATTCCAGTGAGGCACTTGGGGACACATTTCCATGTGTCTCAGCACTGCTCTCACATGAGGCCTGAGGCTGGGGTGAGCATCGCAGCAGGCTCAGCTGTTACAGACCTGACCCAAGGCCACCTGAGACAGCAGGGCTCATCCTGCTGACATCCCTGAACCGTTCATTAGCTGGAACATGACAAATCTCTCTCTGGGTCACCCACTTAACTCTCGTAGCAGAGGTCAAGTTCCAAGCCCATGGGAATGGGCCAGACTGCCTGGTGAGCAGAACCTATGCTGGCTGCACTGGCCCCAGCGAGACAGAAACCTGCTCAAAGAGGGGAGGGAGAGGCACCCACTCCCCCACTCCTGTCCCCTCCCTGTGCTGCTGTCTGCCATCGCTCGGGCATGCTCTGTTATCTGTCAGCAGTGATGGGCCTCTTGCCCCTGGTGTGGGAACACCTATACCGTCCCTCCCAGATACTCGAGGTGACCTGCTGACACTGGGGGTTCTGTTTTGCTGCCTCACCTGGCCAAACGCAGCCAGAGGGGGGTTGTGTTTCTTTCTCACATAGCTCAGTATGCCAGTTGCCATAATATTATTCTTGTTTGCAATCTCATGTCAGCTCAGAATGCTACTGAAAGGTGTCCTCCCCTCAGATGAGGGCTTTAGGGAAACCACAAGCTTTTTGAAATTCAAAATTGGTAAGCAACAAAATTATGAAACCACAGGAAATGAAATGAGCAATTCTTGCAGTTCATGCTTTTCCCCTAAGCTCCTCCATTGCTCTTAGAAAAATGTGCATTAAATGGGGTGTTAGCAAATGCTTCCTGTCCTTCAGTAAGATTCCCAGCTTCCTGAGTGCAGAGCGGGTGCTGAGAAGGTTGGAGGGATGAGTTGTAGAGGGTAGTGCTGACTCATTGTGACAAACACCACAAATGAAAAAATACATCAGGACCACTGGGCAGAGGCTGAAAAAGGACCCCCATGGTGACATTAGGCAGTGACATCTGGGACCCGCCAGCACACACACTGATGGCAGCCCGGTGGCATGGAGAGCCATGGCTTGCTTTCTGCTCTGCTCCATGTTTATGGGGTGATACTTTGTCTTGTTGTTGGCACCCCAGCAGTGGGACAGCTCCACACCAGGCTCCCTCCGCCCACGGTCTCTGCTCACACCAGGGTGCAGGACAGCTCCATGCCATGCTCTCTCTGCCTGCTGCCAGCCCTGGGCCTGGCACTGGGCAAGGGGCCTGTTCTCCTGCTCAGAGGGGTTTTGATCCTTCCTGACCTAGTGGGGAGAAAGCTGCCCATTTTGGGAACATTAGGCACTGTGAAGTGATAGAATAGGTACAGCATGGCCCACAGCAAATCCCCCTGCGCAGTGAGCCTTGTCCCATACTGTGGAGTTCTGGAGTCCTTCATCCTCCGTATAATCTTTGTTGCAAGTGCAATTACAGAGGAAGTTCAAACCAGCTGGTGCAACACTGACTATGGTTGACTTCACTGTCATGTGGTTTGTGTTTCACTGATGACATGGTTATGGGGTGCTGTGCCAGGGCAATGGCCCCTGAGGGTAAGTGAGAGGCGTCAGTTTTTTCCCCTGTTTGCAGAACACACCAGTTGCATGGATGGCTAGAAGCTGGAGGTGGTCATACATCAAGCCCAGTCTCCATGATGCTTGGAGGCGTGATTCACGCTGCTCCATAAAATCAGTGACCAGAGCAGCTTCTGCCCTTCAGTCTCCTCAGCAGATGCAGCTCTGCTGGCTCCATAGCAGCAGGCCCATGCCTCGCAAGTGGGCAAACTGGCAGGGGCTGCTGGCAGTCCTTATCACACTTCGTCTTGCTTTTGGACAGTCAGAGGTTGATGGTTGATGGCTCTGTAGATCCCTCCGAATCCTTTATCAAGCAGCCCAGCAAGGGCAACTGCCCTGGGAAAGGTTCTGCTCCCTTGGTGGGACTGTCACAGTCCATGGAGAGTGAAGCAGCAGCTCCCAAGCCCTTGGCAGCATGGCAGGAGAGCAGCTGCCTGCACATCACACTGCTGGCTCCAGTGGGGTGTCCTGGTGCCTCCAGTGAGCTATGAGTCTCCAAGATTTCCCCAAGAAATGTCAAGGGACAGTGCAGAAAATGATGCTTTTCAATAACAAGGAAATACTTCATGAATGAAACCAGATCTGTTTATTTTGAGTTCACTGTTGCAAATAATTGCAAAGAGAACCTAGTCCTACAGAATAGATCCAACATGGATGTGAACCACATGAGGTGCAGGTTTGATCCAGCACAGAAACTTTTTGAATGTGCTTTTTAAAAATCTAATTTCTTATTGAAACAATGTGGTTTGCATTAAGGTTTTGATGTTTTATTTTAAAACCACACATCTAATTTTAAATGTTTAAGACTTATAAATAATACAGTAATTTTGATGCAGCCAAAGAAGATGTCATGCGAGAAACAGATAAATCAGTAAATCAGTACCTCATTTACATGTTTAACATGTGCCACATTTCATTCCCCATCCTCCTTGGATAGGACTCAAAGGGACTTTCCAAAGAATTTGCCCCCACATCCCTGCTTCATCCTGAGATAGAAACAAATTCCAGTTTGGAAAAAAAAACAGCTTTTATCACAGATGTCAGCAATTAAATTGTTCATTAAATAAAACATTCACTCACCTTATTTTTCCCTTTTCTCATTTGCTAAGATGAGAAATATTTCCTTCCGCAGCTGCATTCCTCTTTCAGCTTTCCAGCACATCCCTGGGCAGCGTGGGGCAGCTCCCTAGGAACTGAGCTCTTACTAGGGAGCCAGAGCTGCTCTATGGGGCCAGAACTGCAGAGCCCATCACCCTCCCGTGGGGTCTGCCTGGGGTGCCGGCAGCAGTGTCAGAATGGGAAGCCCCCTGTGAGTGGTGCTGGGACACTCTGGGAGCCAACACCTCCTCCAGGGCCACCTTCGCCCACCCAGATGCTCCCTGGATAACAGACATGGCACACATAAAACCTTCAGGTATGTAAAGAACAAGCTGAGGTTGCTCAGAGTGCCCACACATCCCTCTGCTTTCCATGCCTGCCATCGCTACCCCTCTGCTCTCTGTGCTTGCACCCACCTCCCCAGCAAGGCCACCCATGCCAGCGATGCTGCCACAGGGACGTTTGTTATTACCTATGCTTGCACCTGTCCTCAGTCACATGATAACTGCACCAAATTAACTAGTTTCCTCCTACTTCCCCTCACGAGAGCTTCTGCCTCTTGCAGAAAGATTAATTCCAGTAATTAATTCAGCCACTCTAGCCATGAACAGAAAATGCCCCAATTACTGCCTCTCCTCCTGCAGTGTCACAATGAAATCTCATTAGCACTTGTGTACAGCCAGAACTGCACTAACAGGGGTGTTAGATGTGTTAATGGAAAACACTTTCCTTTATCCTTTGGCAAATCCAGCTGTTTCCACCAAATCAGTGTGGAATTTGATCTGGAAGAGTCTGCATGGTCAGGCTTTGGGGTTGTGAAGTGTTAAAGCGAACAGAGCTCCATCAGTGCCCTGACCTGGGCTCACCCTGCATCCCTGTCTGCCCCAGCACCTCTGTGCTCCTCACCGGTGCTGTCAGGTTTGTTCAAGGTGCAAGGACCGAAATCTTGAGCCATTTTATCAGCTGATGTGAATCAATATGTAGCTCTCAGACTTACATGAACAGCACCTTGCATGCTGAAAGGGCTGACTGCCGCGGGGAAGGTGTGTTCAGGAGCTCCAAGGGCCATGGGACATGGCTCCCAGTCAGGGCCTAGGACAATGCCAGTGGCTGGGGGTGCTGTGGTGGTGGAGAGCCCAGGCAGTCTTTTCATGCCCATCCTGCTTCTGGGCATGCCTCCACCAAGGCCTGCTGGAAAGATTAAAAGCATTCTTGATCTGACCTCAGTGCAGGTCTGAATTAGGAATAAATGAAAAAGGAGAGAAGACAAAACTACCATTTGACTTTTATTAAAGTTTCAGGAGGGATACAGGCCAATAATTCCTTTTTATTGATAAAAGTACCATTAAACAATGCATTCCCCCATCCCTTTCCACTTTTGGCTGTGAGGTGTCTGGCAGAGGAAGGCGCTTTGCCTCTGGGAGAGGGGACATTTTGGGCCAGGGTGCCCCACACCTGCCAAGGGCTGCTGACCCATGGGTATGGCTTGGAGAGTGTCGGGAGAGCAGGGAATCACATCAGCACAATGCCCCTTGGCACTGGTTTTACAGGGATGCTGTAGGCCTGACCAAAAAGATACTGTTTGTTTGGCTTGGCAGGGAAAAAACTGCTTCTCTTCTGCTGTTTATTGACATATGAATCAGAGCTGGCACCGGGAGCTAGGACTCCACAGTTGTGTACAAGCACAAGAGTGTGTGTCAGGCAGCGCAGTGAAAACTGCAGTAATGAGCCCATTAATCATGTCATTCCCAGCCAGGGAAACCCCACAGTCCCTGGTACATGGGACACTCGCTGCTCAGCGAGGGGAGCCTGTCACGTGGCCGCCGCTGCTGCCTGCGGGCTCCCAATCAGTTCAAGACATACAGATGTGAGTTCATGCCACTGCTCCCCAACACTGCCCTGCCACGGCCATGGGGGTCCCAACAGACACTCCGGCCTGTCATGAGAGCATCCTCAGCCCCTGGTGTGTGGGTGCCTGGCTTGGTGTGCTGCATCCTCCAGTGCTCCTCTGACCTTCCCTAAGGGCTGAGCTGAGGGTACCCCTGACCTCCCAGGTGAAACACTGGCAGGATCCTGGTGCTCCTTCTGGCCCTCTGTCCCCAGCTTCATCTCACCCAACTCACTTGGGTCCACATCCCTGTGGTCCACATCCGCAGCTCTGCCCATGCTGGTGACCCTTTCTGCTTTCACATGACTACAGCACACGTGCTCCTCGCCTCTGCCTCCACCCTTGCTCTGCCTGTTCAGAACTAGCAGGACAGCTAGTAAAAAACCCAGCAATTTTTATTCAGGATTAATAGACACTTTTAGTCATTATTTTTCACAACTTGACAGGATTTATTTTGTTTGATCCTGGGATATAAAATCTTCCCCATCAGGGAAATTCCCACTGAAAGCACTAACCTAAATATTAAGTTTTCTTGTAAAATCTGAGAAGGAACTTTCTTTTGAAAATGATGACACTTCAGAGAGAGTTTGCAGTGAGTTTTACTTTGAGTGAAACACAGCCTGACCTTAATTATGGAGCTATCCCTGCTGCTTCATTAAACAGATAAATAACAATAAGAAGCAGATTTGCTTAATGTCACTAGAGTTTGTGGGCCAAGTTCAGTACGTTAAGTGCTACACCAGTGTCTGCACTGACACTTCAAGCAGGATAAATAACAATAGACATGACATGTGGAGGACATGGTGCTGGTAGAGCATCCTTCCTCCATGAGGTCTCCAGGAGCTGGTGCAGATGGCTGTGCCTCAGGAAGTGAGTATACGCTTTGCTGCATTTCTACAAGCTGGTCTGTAACCCAAACCAGACCACATGCAGCACAGGAAAGCTGAGCTTCTCGTGGCACAGGAAAACCCCTTTTTGTGCCTGCCGTGTGCCAGCAGCAAGACTGACCTCTCCCCTGGGCTGCAGCTGCTCTGGTGCTGCTTGGTATCAATAAATGACTGGAGGACGTTGGTGAAATCAGGAAAACACCAGATTGTGAGCACTGCACTGGGTCACCCATCAGCAGCCTCTTGGCAAACGGAGCAGCCAGCGCAGCGTGTATTTCATTTGTGAAAGCAGAGCCCCGGCATGACTGCTCGTAATTTGTTCAGGGTGAATGAAGGGAGATCCTGCTCTGCTGCACTGCAGTCACACAAGGACAGTGCTATGCTGAATGCTGTGCCTGCGGCCTGGCTGGGATTAGGGCTCAGCCCTGCCTCATCCACCTCGCACAACCCTGGCTCATCACACATGGCCTGTCCTGCCTGCCTCTGTTGGGGCTCTTGTTGCACATCTCCCTCCCTGGCTGCAGAGCTGCATCCTAGGGAGGAAGGATATGGACCAAGGAAGAACGAGGGGGTTGGCATCTACAACACTGCATTGGCCCAGCACCTGCCCTCCCATACCCAGAACCAGTTCCAAGAGACAAATGCCATCACTGCTGCTTGTGTTCTAGATATTCTGATTAAAACAATGAAGCTGATTAATGCAAACCAGAAATGAAATTCAGAGAGAGAAGGGGGAGGATGAAAACTGCCCATTACCCCAAGTGTCCTGGGATTCCAGGGAGCTGGCTACAACAACCAGCTCCTGCTGGGCACTCCTGCCCTGGGTGCCAGGTGTGGCACACCATGAGGGCAGCGCTGATGCTGGGGAAGCTTTGAACACAGACCATGCACCAGGCTCCTGGCTGGCAACAACATTGTGTGTTTGATTTTACTACAGCAAGTACTTCCACGAGGTCTGTGCTCTAAGGGAGTGCAGAATACAGCAGAGACACAGCAAAAAGCATAAAGTGAAGAAGACATGAGACAGGGAAAACCACCCATTCCTGATCTCATCCTCTTGGAGTCAGTGCAAAATCTCTCCAATCTTAGCATGTGAATTAACTGATAAATTAAACATGAAACTTAAGTTGATGACATCCCTTTAAATAAACAACCCCATTGGTATCTTGGTTGCAATCAGCTCCTGATCAATTATGTGTGTTTTTACCAACATGCTGTTGCATAGTGTCTGCAGTTCCTTCCTGCACTGCAGCATCCTGAATCAAGGAAACCTTTCACATGAACATCAAGGGCTGAAAACAATGGAACTGAACACCACTTCTTCAAATTAAATTGTTAACAGACCACAAAGTTAAATAGATTTTTTCCATCAGAGAACTCTCGGCAACAGAGTCAATCATGAGGGACCCAGTGACACCTCTGAGTAAGTGCTCAGGTAGTGGATCTTATCCTGAAGCTCTTGCTCAGGCACTGGGGAGCTGCAGCAAACAAACCCCAGAGCTGCCATGTGTCCAATGCCCTGACATCTGTGTGTCGCATGTGGTGGGTGCTTCTTCGACTTCCCTCAGGGATATTGCACCTCAAAACAGCCCTGGTGAAGGCTGGGACAGCCGCCTCTGCCTCCCGTGGGGCTGGAGGTGTTGACACTGTTACCCTGGGCCAGATGGATGGATGGACAGAGGCCACGGGAAGGTGTCAGGCTGTGGTGAAGTGTGGAATGGGCTGGGAGGTGACATCACTGCAGTCCTGCCCTATGCCCAGAAGTCCCAGAAGACCCTGCAGTGGTAGCAGCATCCACAGCTGGCCCAGTGCCTGGGTGTGGCTGGATCCTGAGGACTGGAGGCTTTTTTGTTAATCTTTGGTCCTAAATCTCAAAATAAAAAAGAAGTTGAGTTAAAAATTATCCTTGCCCTCTGAATTACTTTCTTGGCGAAAGTATGAGCTGTGTGACAGCTGCTACTTCAGACACTAAAAATGCTTATTCATCACAGAAAATAAAACCCCTCATTGCTGTTCAGCTGAGGCCCATGTAATCATCCTGTAACTGAATTAGAAATGGGTGACTTTGCTCAGCTTCAGCTTCACACGATCCAGACAAGACCTGCTTAGTTGACTCCTCTGGGAACTGCACTTTATTACAGCTTCAAAAATTCAATAATGTTCAGAAAAAAAGCTAACTCTTATGACCTCAGCCAATGCCCACCATGCCTTGTGCCACGTGATGTTTATATTCTGAATTTCCAACATAAGCATGAGGCTCTTTGAACTCAGGCTTTGTTGGTTTTCTCATTGCTGAGATTGGCTTTCTCTTGCTTAATTGGAGGTGCAGTGTCCAGGATCTGGGGTACAACACCCAGGACGGGGGCTGTGTCATCCAGGATCTGGTGTATAGTGCCTAAGAGCTGTAAGAGCAGCGCCCAAGAACGGGGGGTACAAAGCCCAGGATCCAGGGGTGCGCTGACCAGGATCTGGGGTGCAACACCAGCAATAGGGAGCTGCAGTGCCCAGGATCCAGGGGTTCAAGGCTGCGGCCTCACCACCACTGCGGGGCTGAACCAAATGACATCAGCTGTGGAGGCTCCAGCTTCGCATGGCCATGGTGGCTCTGTGCCCCGCAGGGAGCTTTGCGCAAGGCGATCTGCTGTCAGGATTTGCACATAAGTCACAGGGTTTAACCGAAATCCGATTTGCCAAAGAGGAGTGTTGGTTTAGATTATGGAAGAACAATTCACTTGTGGGTGTGCTGGGAGGGGAGCAGGTAGGGCAAGGGACTGGGGGGGCCCTTTCCTGCCATCACCAGGTTTGGTGGAGACTCACTGAGCCTGAATGAAAACAAATGTAAAACTGATAGGTACATTTGTAACCCATTACCAGGCTGACTTTATGAAACTCTAAACTTGCTGGCAAGTGGAGGGAGATGGCGGCTTCCAAAATATTTTTTCTTAAATGAGAAAGTTGCTTCAGATTGTGCTGGTTCTTCTGCAGGCGCCTGGCTGAGGCCGAGGCCAAGCCCCCACACCTGGACCCTGGCTGCACCTCACTCTAATTACCTGAGGCAGCACTTCCAAGTCCCAAGTGCATGTGTGAGTGTCACATCCACGTCCCCCAGCACCTGATCCCCACCATAAGGAAAAGCTGATCCATTGCCATGGATGGGAATTAGCCAACAGGCCCCAGGGAAGTTTTAGGCAGGCATGCTGGAGGCCATGGATCCTTGCACACGCTTCCTTCGTGGGAGGGGCACCATGGCCTTCTGGCGGGGCAGCAGTGTGCGAGCATCAGTATCCCATTACGGACATCTGTGATAGCCCAAGCACTCCCCAGGCCTCACCACGCCACTAGCTCGTGAGCCGCTGGGGAATGGAGACATCAAAGGTGTCTCCTTTATTTATGAGTCATGTTCTGGTGACTCATTCTGCTCAAAGTACTTGTAGGCAATGCTTTAGCTATTCCAATAATGTATTTGTATAAAGCCAGTACCCAGCTGTTACATAACATAGCACGTTCCCTGCTCTCCCAGAGACAGGGATGGTGTCACTGCAAAGGCACCACAGCCCAGTGCTCTCTCCGGGGCAGGGGTCCATGGTGAGGTGTTGGCAGGGGGTCAGTGTGTGCCAGTGTGTGTCCCATACAAACCCCATAGTATCATTTCCACCTTTTCCCATCAGGGTGATGATATGATGGTGGCAGCTGAAACTCAGGGCTTGAAAGCACTGGCAGCTCCATCCAGACCAGGGAATCACTATAGGTCCCTGAGTACAGCCAAAGAGACCCAACTGTGGACTCAGTCCCTGTTCTGTTTTCATATTTACAGCTCTCAGTGCAGATTCCGAAATCCCTTACACCTGTCTTTTCCTTGGTGGGAGCACAGTGAGGAATCACGAGGGGAGCAGGAGTGAATTTTCCCTGGAGCACCAGGCCTCCTGCAAGGTGGCATCTCCCTGCACTTGCGAACACCAGCATAGGCTCTCTTACCGGGTTCCCATGTGCAAAGGAAGTTACCTGCCCAGCCAGGAGCTTTCATGGATGTGCTCACACTTGAAAATCTGACTGTCAAGTCTTGTGCAACCCACATGAATTTTGAAAGAAGAAATACTGGGTTTTATTTCTTAAAGGAAAAGAAATGTGATTTCAGAATAAATCAATAAAACACGACTTTGCTCAGTGGAATAAGCCAAGTGGAGACATGGAAAAATAAACTCTTTCTGATGACTCCTGCTGAAAGATTCTTGTCTCTGTAGGTCATGGGATCAGTGCTGGAATGGCAGCACTTGAACCCTGGCAGGCAGCCCGCAAGTTCTGACAGATGTTCCTGGCACGGAAGCATAAGGATGCTTTGCCGATTGCTCCTGGGCTGGACAAGGCTGGCTCCCGGGCAGCCGCAGAGCCCCATGAGCCATGCTGGGGGTCAGCCTGAGCCTCCCCCTGCATCCCACCCCAGCATGGAGGTGGTGGGCTGCAGCAGCACTGGTGGCTCAGGGGGTAAGGCAGGTGTCAGGGGCAATGGTTGAAGAGCTGGGGCCCCATCAGCAGCCTCTGGAGATGCTGAAGCATCAGGAAAGGCTCCAGAGGCACTAGAGATGCATCTGCCTCTGTCTGTCCTGTTCATGGATGTGGGTCCCAATGTCCTGGGAGACAGCAGCTGCCCACTCCTGTGCAGGAGCACCTGGTTCCTGCCCATGCAGCCAGGGCAGGGCTTGGGTGCCCTTCGGGGCCTCACACCCCCTGGGGTGGCTCCGCTTCTCCATCCTCTTATGGGAGGTGACAGTATGAGACCATGGAAGAGTGATTCGAGAAGGCTGGCAGGACAGAGCCCCACTGCCAGCTCAGAAGGTGATACCTGGAGTCCCAGCAAAGTCACTAAAATGGGGAGAAATTCTCATTTAATTTGGTTCATTTGTTATAATGATTCTTCACCATGGTCCATATTAAACACTTCAGTGATTTTTGCCTCTAAAACCCTCTTGCAGGGATCGTGATGAAAGGTATATTTATTGTACTTCAGCTTGGAAAGTTGTTTCAGATGTTTCCAATTCATCAACCAGTTCACACATCTGTTCCTAGTTGGGGCAGAAAAGCTTAACTCACACACGCACACACACAAACTGCTCATTTTGGAGGGTTTTATGACAAACTTTCTAATCCTGACAAGTTGTCAAATAGTGCTAATAGTCACATCACCTGTGGCTCCATCACTTCCGGCCCCAAGTAGGAGCCTGTGGTGACCGCTGGGCTCAGGGGCCTCAGTGATGTCCCTGACCCAGGGCTGCCCTAGGTGCCGCCATGAGGGGCTGGTCCCAGCAGGATGTGACCAGGACTGCACAGCCAGACTGACTGGCCCTACTTGGGATTGCAAAATCTGGCTCTGAGTTTGAATAAAACTAAAATATTTAGAAATACTCTGGTACAGCAAATCAAACCTCAAAGAAGATTTTGGGGGAGGGGGGTGGAGATATTTCAGTGAGGCAAAAATCAGTGACTTTGTTTGGTTACAACTTGTCAATAAACACAATCCATTTCTGTACCAAAAAAGGCAGCGAGGTCATTCCAAACAAAAAATCAAAGTGATTCATTCAGAAAATGTCAAAACAAGATGTTTTGATAGTGTCAGAATCTATTTCCAGATTTCTTTTGAAAGATATTTTGGTTCAGTGGACCAGGTTGCAGGAAGTGCTGGGATTTCGGAAGAAGAACCACATGCTCTGACAGGACAGGGCAGATACATTGCCCTCCCTGTCATTGCTCCAAGATTTTCTTCCAGCCCCCATTAATCCTGGCTGCTCGGCAGGCTGGGATGGCCATGAGTCCCACAGCTCTGGCCCAATGGCTGAGCCCTGAGGCCAAGGTGATGGCAGCGCTGCTGGGCCGGCGCAAAAATGAACCCCTCGAGTCCAGACAAGATGCACACACATGGGTACACATGTACACACATATGCACCCATATGGACACACGTACACGCACATAGACACAGATACACACGTGCACACAGATGGACACACACGGACACACACATATGCACAGACACACATGAACATACACATGGGTACACAGACACACACGGACACGAATATGCACCCACATGGGTACACACAGACACAGATACACACACATGCACACAGATGGACACACACGCACACACGTGGACAGACATGGACACACACATACACACATACACACATGCACACATATGGGCATGCATGTACGCACACTTACACGCTCACAGACACGCATGGACACACATGGACACACATGGGCACACATGCACACACATGGACACATATGCGTGCACACACACAGATGCACACACATATACACATGCACATGCACACATGCATACATGGGGACACACACATATGGGCACATACAGACACAGACACACAGACACTTGTGGTTTCTCCAGCCATGACAAGGGGTTTGGTGGTGGATGTGACTTTCCAGTGTAGCAACAGAGAGTGAGGAGTGAGATGCCACCCGCAGCCCCCCCAGGGCAGGAAGGGGAGGCTGGGGACACTGGGTACCCTTCTGGCTGCACTGGCAGCTCTGGAAACCAGTGGCTTCCAGCACCAGGATGCTTTCCCAGGAGAGTGAGGTTCTGGGAATGTCAGCTCCTTAATTAATCCTGAGCCTTGTCACCTTCCTGGGGTGTGAACCCCCGGACACACTCTGCATCTGGCCCAAAGGGAGAGTGAGAAAAGTTAATTGAACTACGTTCTTCAGATTCACACAGAAGTTGCCCTGTTTCCCTGTGCCAAGCAACTTGAGAGATTCCCACAACCTAATCTCTGGGAGAGACAGACTGTCTCGTGACTCAGCAAGTGCCACAGATCCCGGACGGGTGAATCTGCCCTCTGGTGCCATGCAGAGATTCTTTAATTAAAGCCAGTGTTGCCATGGTGGGGTCCAGAGAGCTCCTGACAGATTCAGGCTGAGGAACGACAGCCAACACACAATCTCATTAGCACCTGCAGCTCCAGCTGGTTATTGGATTGGGCTGCTTTGAATTTTTATTGTGTGGCCTCCTGGTTCTCACCCCTCTGGCAGCATGAGGAGCAGGTTTGGGGCAGGTTGCAATCAGCCCTGCTCTGCCTGGCACCGGCACATCCCAGCGTGACAGGACCCTCTCTGCAGGTGTTGGAGGAGCAGCAGCTTCTGCTTAGGCCTTGGGAATAAGGCAGGTTCTGGTGAGGTTGTGCCAGGCATGGACATCCGTTACCACAGCAGCTCTGCAGGTGGAGGAAGAAGCAGATTCTGCCCTCAGCCCAGGGAAGAGCTGCTGACAGACAGCAGAGGATCTTGCACTCACCTCTGGAATGGGAGAGGACAGTTCTCTCACAGCTCCCAGTGCTGCTGCCCACACTCCCAGGCAATGGCTGCCCTCAAGGTGCGCATCCCACACGGGACCAGTCACACCTGGGGAGTTGGAGCAGGTCACACAGGTGCACAGGCACAGAGGGGCTGCAGGCCAGCGCATGCTGTAAGCAAACTGACAGGATGCAGAGGTGCCACCCATCCCACCCCATCCCATCCCATCCTGTCCTGTCCCATCCCATCCCATCCTGTCCCATCCCATCACGTCCCATCCTATCCCATCCCATCTCATCCCAGGATGGTCATGCTGGGTTTTTTTTCTGTCCACCAGCACACAGCCCATCTGCTAAAGCACTGATGAGGTCTCCAGGTCTGTTCTTTCCCCAGATTCCTGGCAGACAGAATTCACTTTTTTGCACTAATTCCCATTGCAGCTTTATTTCTAAACTGAATGAAAATCAGAATGATCCAACCTCAAAGCCAAGCCAAGATGCCAGGAGCATTGGGGCACCACCCTGGATGAGCAGAACTTCAGTACTCACTGAAGGGCAGAGACTTGCTGTTCCGCATCCTGCATGCTACTCTGCTATACCCACCCATTCCCAGGCTCTCTCCATGGCCAGTGAAATTTCCAAACAGGGTGTGCTAAAGCCTTAGAGGCACCCTGGGCCTTGAGGAGCCGGGCAGCACTTGCTGTCACTGCTGTTGTGCTTCCAATTAGCTCACATCTGCTCCCACTCTCCCTGCGCCCACCCCACCTCGAGCGCCTGCAAGTGATTTTATGCAGCAATAACAGAAATCACGAAACCTGAAATGAATCTAAACAAAAGGAATCATTCAAATTATCCTTAACCCATTGAAGGCCAGGCCCTGTGTGCAACCAAAGGCTGCGGTTTTAATGTGCTCCATGACACAGAACCAGCTTCTTGACCCAATGCTTGATGACTTGCAGAAGCACCTAATGGCACAGCTGTCCCAGGCTCCCAGCATGGTGGGTTATTTATGTTGGGCATGTCTGACACAGATGTGTGGAGCAGTCCCCCATAGCATCCAGCCTCTGCTGTGCAAACTGGGGGTCCCACAGTAGCACTTGATTGCAGGTTCTAGAGTTTTCCAGCTGGAAGGAACAGATAGATTTGCATTGGGAAAGTTGCTGGGGCATCCTATTCTGCCCTTCCACCCATGTTATGTGATGTAAGATTTAATGTCTCCTTAGCTTATATATGCTGCTCCAGGCTCCACCTTTCAGGCCAGGCTCCTCCTGGGATGGCGAGATAGCTTTCACACTGGATTCTGTAGTCCTCAGAGGATCATCTGGATGCATGCAACTGCTATGACTGAGCATCAGAGAAGCAGCAGAGAGCAGCAACCCTGACCTCAGCCCATGAATGGAGCTGTCCTATTCCACGGCCACTCTGGGGTTCCTGCCCTGGAAGGCTCCAGATGTCCACAGCAGCTTTATTACTCTAGTCCAGAATTCTCAAAGGCCCAAATACATAAATAATAAAGCGTCTTTTTTTTTTTTCTTTAATTATTTCAGGAACGCACCAGCTTCTTTCAATATAGCCCAATTCTGAGGCATTTCTGTGGGTTGTTGCAAATGACCTCCAAGCAGGAGGTTAATGCTGGTGGTTGTGGTTAGCAGTCACCCACGAGCTGGAGGCTCCTGACACTGCTAACAAGGCACATGTGTGGGAACAGAGGATGCGGCGTGTGGCAGGACCAGGATTTCCTGTGTTTGGGGTTGACTGAAGCTCTCTGGCAGCATGAGATGCCAGGGCTCAGGCTTCCCTGACCTGCTGCAGCAGGCTCCGGATATATGGCACTGGGCTGGCAGCAGGATGGTGCTGCCACAGCAGCCCAGTGCCAACTCAGGGACTGGGGCAACAAGTCCTGGCATGGAGGAGCCTCGTGCAGCCATGAGCCTCTGAAAGGGAAGCACACAGGTGGGCAATATCTTTCCTCCTCTGCCCCACCAGTGGGTCAGCACACGTCCTCTCCGTTTCTGATGACCTCCATCACTGAGGGTCAGAGGGCTCAGATTTGCACTAAAGATCCACCGTCACCTAAGGCTGATTGTGACCTAATATTGGTTATTTCATTACAGAACCCCATGTCCAGGGGCCTGCCCTTGCAGCTGACATCTTCGCAGCCTCTCTGTTCCAGCAGCAGAGGTGTTTGCACGTAGCAACTCACCCTCTCCTGTTCCCTGCTCCCCTCATTCCCAGGCTCCAAAATTCCCAAATAAGCTCAACCCCAACCTACGTGGCCAACTGGGGACACAGCTGCAGAGCAGAGAACCAAGCACCAATTCCTCACTGCTGGCATGGGGACCACAACCACAACTTCTGTATCCTCTGTATGAGTATGGGTGCCATGTGAACACCTGATAATTTGAGGAGTAAAAAGGAGCATTAGAGTTGATGTATGCAATAAATTAATGCCCACCATTCCAGAGAGGTGTCAGATGAGAAAAAGGTGGAGAAGGATAAAGGGCAGGAAGAACGTAAGTTTCCCCACAGAAAGATGGTGTGTCACCACAGATCTACATATTTGTGAAGCCCATTCTCATCTGTCTCAGTCAGATAAATCACTCCAAGCCCAGAATTTTCAGGAATTCTCCTTACAAGTGACACACTGCTTTGACAAACTGCACTGCCAAAGCGATGCCATTTTTACAGCAGCAGTGTCATTTTACTATCATGCTGTAACAGCTACTTTTGCAGAGGGGGATCTACACTCCTCTTCCTCAGGAGTCACAGTAAATGTGTTTTTCACTTTCTTACCATGCTTAAAAGTAGCATTAAGTTTTTGCTGATCACATGATTAAAAAAAAAAAAAAGACAAACGGAATGATGCAGGGAGTAAAACCATGTGGCACAGTAAAAACAAATTAGGCTCACATATGTTTTGTGTAACCCTCAAGACTTGTCTGTATTAGATATCGGTAATGAAAAGAATATTAAACTCTAACAGCACAGAGTGCCATATGCTGAGGAATTCAAAGAGGAACAATGCATTTGCACAGGATGCTCCTGAATGGAAAATGCCCACAAATGAGCATTTTTTTCCTCAGCTGCGGAAAAAAACCCTATCACTCTTCTACTTTTCCATAACTTTTTAGCAAGCTTTTGGCACTGCTGTCACGTCACTGGAAGATCTTTGTGCAGTCATCCCATGATGCACGGGAGGTTGGGACACAGGACTGGCCATATGCATAGCAGTGGGAGCAGTGTGGACCAGGGGCACTGGCAGGGTCCAGGCTCTCCTCTGACCCCTGGCTCAGTGGTGGCCACCAGGAAACAGCCTTGGTTTTGCCCTGTGTATTAGGGGGAGGCATGGCCAGTGGTCCATCCCCATCCCTGTCCCTGTTCCCATCCCTATCCCTATCCTCATCCCTATGTCTCCATTCCCCTCCCTGCACCATCTCCACTGCGAGGCCCCCAGGCACAGCCCTGGGCAGGAACATGTGTTTCTCCCTCCTGTTTACGAGCTGTGAGTGGGGATCCTCGCCGTGACTCACCGCCCGCAGCCATGGCTCAACCACAACTGTAACTTTCCAGTTTGCCTCAGAAATAGGGGGGAGGGTAGCATGGAGAGGGAAGAGCTGGAAAATGTTAGGAAAAGGCAGCAAAGTCTCTAAAGAGACCAGAGGCAGCTGAGAAAAACAACAAACGTTCTTAGTAGGATACTAACATTTTAACAAGAATTCCTTTAATTTAATCACAATAAGATTCACCAAGAGGAGGAAGAAACAGAAAGCTTCATCTGAGCATTTAATGAAAAAATCTTCACACTACGGGCCAATGCTCCTGCAATTAATTGCCCTTGGTGGAGAGTTTTCATGTGCACCTCTAGAGTCAGAGCTTTCACGCCTTGGCATTTGCAGAGGAACCAAAGGGTTGGCAGAGATTAATTCACTTTAATCTTCTGCATCTTCCTCTGATGTTTGTGGCATTGCAGACATTGCCACAGCCACTCCCTGAGATGTCCCAAGTGGAAACACAAGAGGTAGCAGGAGGCTCTATTGGTGAGAGCAGCATCCATGTGGGCTCTGTGTCCCTGTCCCATGAGACCCCCAGGGTGCTCGCAAGGCAATGAGATGTCCGCAGTGGGCGGGGTAACTCTGCCCTGGGCAGTGGGGAGTCACAGCTGGTAAGTGCTTCTCTTGCCCTGCCCTGCAAAAAAAATAAACTCATTTGGGTTTTACGTGGAGAGCAGTTTTTACTGCTGCTGAGCTCAGCCGTGGTGCAGAGCAGCCCGAGTCAGACAATACAAATGACATGTCCTAAACGGCATTTTTAAAGGCTCAAAGCAAGCTTGTAAAGATTTTATTTGTATATGAGGCTGTAATGAATAAAGGAGTTGGCACTGCCGTCTCCACCACCCTCCAGGAGCCCTGTCTGCCTTCCTGAAGGGAACGCGCCAGGGAGCAGCAACCATGACGCCAGGCCCTTGGTGCCTGGGCAGCCATGGCACAGGGCTCAGGGCACAGGACTCAGGGTGTGGGGATCAGGGTATGGGGCTCAGGGCTCAGGGCACAGGCAGATGTGGTTGTGATGGGATCTCTTGCTCCCCATGCTCGGGGAGCAGGGCACCTCTCCCCATAACACTGCAGGTGCCAAGGTGCTCTGTTTTCAAGCTTGCTGCTCTGGGAAGTATCTTAACAGAAACATACTTTGCATTTAACCATTTTCCTTGGGAAAAAACAGGACATAGGGATGGTGAGACGCCAGGGAGGGCTGTCCGGAAGCCTTTGTCCAGGACAAGCTGGAGCAGCTGCGCACTGACCTGCTCTGAGCCTGGCTGCCCCTATCATGTCCCACCCAGCTCCCCGGGCAGCTCCTGACCCCCCAGCCTCCCCAGAACAAAATCCAGTGCTGCCCTTTCCCAGACACCGTTCCCAGGCTGCACACGGTGATTTCACCAGCTAATCCCAGGCAAGTGCTGAACCATTGTCTGCCCAGCGCTGAGCTAGGATATTATGGCTGGGAAAACTTCCTTCCGATCTGCAAGCTGTGTGAACAGAACTTGTTTAAAATAGCTGCTTTGACAAACAAACAGAGCCAGCTCAGTTTCCATCAGCATCTCTCCTCCTCAAATATCAACATTTGCGTTTCAGTTACGGGAGAAGGCCTTTGGAGCAACCACAGCAGAGGCCGTGCAGATCCTCAGCAGCATTGCTGGCAAAGGGCAGGAGTGCGGAAGATGCTGAACGGCCAATTTGGGCAGTGACAGAATCCCTGGTGTCCCAGCAAGGCCTTGCCAGCAGCCACTCTCCCTGCCCGGACTGTGGCCCCACAGGGTGCCTGAGTGGCGAGAGGCACCTCAGGCACCTCGGGAAGGGGCTGGTGTTCCTGGGTGCATTTCCTGGGACGGAAAGGAGCATTGCTGTCAGAAAGCCCATGAACCACAAAGCATCCCGAGGACAGACTTTGAAGCCCACGTTGTTTTTATTTGGATGTTATTATTTAAAAAGTCACTTGCGTGTTTTCTAGTAAAACGGTTTGCTGCAATGTTTTCTTTTCTCCTCCTGCTCCGAGAAGAACCCAATGGGAGCACAAATGAGGCCTGACGGGATGGGATGGGATGGGACGGGACAGGACGGGACGGGACGGGACGGGACGGGACGGGACGGGACGGGATGGGATGGGATGGGATGGGATGGGATGGAGGTAGTTGTCTCATCAAAAACCTCTGCAAGTGACCAGGGTGGAGGTGGGGACAACATCCTCAGCACCATGATCTTATCAGGCCTAGTTGATGCTGGGTGCCCAACCTGCCATCTCCCAGAGCGAGGCTGAAGCTGAAAAAGGGCAGGAACTCTCCGGGTTTCCAGTAGCCTTGCTGCAGGCAGTGCAGAGGCAAAGGGAAGAAGTTCTGTGGAAGAAGGAGAAGGCCGAGTGGCTGGATTGGTCTGCAGCCACTGCCACTGCTCAGGGGGCTGTGGAGTTGGGCCACCCACCTGGCAGCACAGCCCTGCACAGCCGGCACAGCTGCCCCCGCAGGCAGGGCCATGCTGCAGAGCCGTATGCCATGGTGCTGCAGAGAATCAGGTTTTATCTAGAGGTGTTTGATAAAGCCAAACAGTTAGGCTTGTCCAAAAATGAAGCAGCATGGCATTGGGACAGGAAGGAACCTAGGAGTGCTGCCGCTGCCTCTCCAAGCCAGTTCTTGAGAGGAAAGTGTGTCCTGTGCTTTGGAAATCACTTTCTCTGACTTTTAAACCCAGAGGATCCCTGCTTAGCTGGAAACTACCCCTCCAATAGAGAAAATTAATTATGTCCCAAAGACAGTGTGAGAAGCAGCAAGGAGGCCAGCAGGAAGCAGCCTGAGTCCTCTCGCCCCCAGGGCCAAGTTCCATTTCGCATGACATCAGTGGGTGCTTTGACTGCAATGCCAAAGTAACCAAGGTCTGTCCCGGGTGCAGACAGCTGCCTTCACGGAGAGGAGAAAATCCAGGCCTCTGGATGGTGCTTCAAGTGCAAACGGTTCTGTCCCTGCTCCTTGTTTGTAGGGATTTGGAGTGTATTGCCCTGAGCCACAGCATAGGCTGGTCTGTCCCCAAGCTGTCATGGGGAGAGCGGGACCCACCACGTCTGTGCAGTCCCATCACCCAGAGAGCCTCAGTGAAGAGGAGCTGGTTTGGGACTGGGCATCCACCTGCCTCTTCTGTTGCTGGCCACAGGTGGCAGCCCCAAGGGGCTAGGGAAAACAAGGGGGCTGCCTTGGGGATGGTGGGTGACTATGTGCAAAGTCCCTTTGCCCTTGGGTGAGGGTGAGCGTGGCCATAGGAGATGCTTTCAGCACTGGGGACTGGGCATGGACTGGCAGAGAGTTGTCCCCAGGGCCTCTCATCCACCCAGATCAGTGACAGGATAGGACCCGAACTGAGGGAAATCATTTGACTCCAGTAACAGCCCTTGGGGACAGCTCCTGCTGGGGTCAGTGCCCTGTTGGGTGACACTGTGTGTACAGCCCATGCGATGCACAGCAGCCCAGGATGGATGTGTGCAGCCTGCTCCTTCCCACACTGAGACGGCAGCACCATCCCTGCAGACACTGTGAAGAAGGTGTGAAGTGATACAGCAGAGTGAAGAGAGGCCTGGGGACAGCCAGGGGGACACCACCATCCTCAGCTGCAGTTGTATGTCAGGGATGGTCTCTACTCAGCTTGGGTATCTCAGCTCCCTGCAACCCCCTCCACTGCAGCACCAGTCCTTCAAGCCCAGTTCGCCATGTGGTATGGGGCCATTCCTCTTGGGACTGAGCAGGGCAGAACGGGTCACTGGCAGAGGTTAAACACAGCTCCTCTGAGTCCCTCCCTGCGCAGCTCTCAGGCTCCAGCACAGCCAGGCAGCCCGGCCATGATCTGGGGAGGCCTCGCACCATGCGCTGCCTCCCCTGCCAGCAGCGCTCAGGTTACACTTGACATAGTGAAGTGGCAGCAAAATGGATTTAATTTATTTACTTTTTAAATGCAGTGGTGGAAAACAAAACATGTTGCAAAAGTTGTTTGTTTTGTACCAGCTTTGGACAGATCCACTGCAGAAGGAGTGGCTCCTGGCAGCTCAGCTCTTTGGAGACCGGCGATTGCTAGGCTGACACGCTGTGCCAAGGACCAGACAGCTGCTGGAGACACCCTCCCTCCCTAGGGGCTGCGCTGGGCATGGCCAGGCCTTGGACCAGGCCAGCTCCCTGGCCAGGGTGCCTATGGCCACAGGGGCTCATGGGACCACTGGGCTGCAGACCCAGTGCCAGGCAGAGCCCACGCAAATGATGAGGCAGAGGTGCTGTCAGTGGGGGACAAGCTCCTGCCCACCCTCCAGCAGTGCCCTTGAGCTGTTCCACCCCATGCCTGCTGACTTCCAGACCAGGCATGGGGCAGGGACAAAGAGGGAGTGTGCCTGTCCAGTACCTCTGGGGAGAAGGGGCACCCACCAATGCAGTGGGCACCTCCTCAGGCAGGACAGAGCATGTGAACAAGGTGGGAGCCATTGGCAGGGCTCAACCATCCCACCAGCATTGGGGCAGAACCTCTGGCGAGGGGCTCGGCAGAACCGGAGCTGGGGCTGGTGTGTCCAGAGAGCCCGGCCCAGTGATGCACCCCAAGGCACCATCCCCCTTGGTCCAAACTTTCCCGTGGCACCATCAGCACTCAAAATTTATGAGGGACCACCAAGCCTGGGCATTGTCAAGCACCTAATTGAAAACACTGTAAAGGCAACACGGCAACATGGCCTGAGAGCCAATGCTGATGGCCACCCAGGTGCCTTGTGGCACTGAGGTCCCAGCACAGCACAGCTGGAATGCAGTGGCGGTGCCAGGCCAGGATCCCACTTGGTGGGCACTGCTTGGCTCCGGGTATATCCCTGTCAGGCATCCGTGGAAAGGGGAGAGGCCCCGGGGAAACCTCCCACAGATGTGCTGCCTCCCAAGCAGGAGGGTGCTCTTTCCCAGAACTTTGGTTAGGAGATACTCATGAGTTAATTAATCCTTGAGTTTTTAAGCAAAGACATATTTATGAGCCCTGTAAGAGTCTGGGGCCCAGAGAGACATTTCTTTATTCTTCCTCCAGCTCAGCTGAAGGAAACCATAAGGAGAAAGAGCGACTGAGCCACAAAAGCATGGAAGATGGACTTCAGGCTGGTGATGGGGAAACAAACCCCAACTTGCCAGGGTGGGAACAGTGGCCAAATGACTGCTCCCTTCCCTCTCCTTTGTCTTCTCATCCTTTGTCTACACTTGGTCAATGGGTGCTGGGGTATCTCCAGTTTGAAGTGCAGATGTGAAGCCCACATGGGGTTTGAGTGCCCACCATGAACCTCTTCAGCTCCTTCAGCTGGAAGGAAGATGTCATGGTCTCATTTGTCCCCTTCCCCAACACCTGTGGGGAGCACTGGTCCCAGAATTCCAGCTCCCCATGCCAAGGGGATGTGACAGGCTTTTGTGCCAGGAGATGTAGGACCTGGCTGTAAGCAAGTGGAAGTTGCTGTTGGCGCCAGCAGCCTGGCTCCCTGGAGCAGAATGCAGCAGTGCTGAGAACATCAGCCAAGGCACCAACGTAAAACCAAGAGTAGAAGAGACATCCACTGTGCTTTTGTTGGGCTCTGCTGCATCCCAAGCAGCTGAGAAAATGTGTGATGGGGACAAGCAGATGCCTTCCTGGGCAGGGCACATTTTTCCAGGCTAAAAGCTTGGAACAGAGGCTATTTTGCTTCACCCTTTTCCTCAGAGTGAGCTGCTTATAGCATTCCCTGTCTCTCTGCAATCACCAGTTTATCTATCCACCTCAGATGATGCTTCCTCAGCTTTACTGCGCATCTTGGCCAATAGCAGTGGAGAAATGTGGCCACCACATGTTGGCAGCAATTGAATCCTGGGCACATTTTTTCTCTGCACAGCCTTTAAGCTGTGGGAATCATTTCAAAGGAAACCATTCCCCCTATAACATGCTTGTGATCTGAAGATGTCTATTTAGATGGCAGCCCGGCATTAATTTAGCAATTCACTACAGAGTTTGGCGTGATGTTTAAAGCACTAAAATAAATTGTGGTGAAGTAGTTTCCCTCAAACCAGATTGTGTGGTTTACATTATTTGTCAACCTTAAGTACAACTGGCATGTTTGTATCACTCATGCAAAGCCCCATTGTGCCTCTCTAGAAGGGGGAAGAATCCGCACAGAAATGCATCCAAGTTCCTGCCCCGGCAGTTTCATGTCCCTGGGAGATCTGCCCCGGAGGCATGCGGCCCAACCGCCTGGAAGAGAGCCTGGGCTTTCCTCAGGATGATGGGTGTTAAGTGCAGGCTCATATAGGTTATATTACAAAGGGCCTATTTAATCAGAGGCAGATTTGTGCTCTTTGCCTGCAGTGCCTAAACTCCACCGAGCCACGATGGCTTCGATACGCGCACGCGAGCGTACACACACACGCACGTTGCCATGAGAACCGGGTTGTAGGGTAACCTGGGCGGCTGCTCGCCCACCGAGGGGGGTGCTTACGGCCAGCACCGGTGACAGCCCGCCCTGCTGCCCCACCGCTCGTGGCCTCTTGCTCTGCCCGATGTGCCCAGGGTACGGTTGTGGCCAGGAACAGGAAGGAGGGAAGGAAGAGGTGAGGGAAGGCTGCCCCGAGCTTCTCGGGAGCCCGACAGGGATCTGGGTCTGCCTTCTGGCAGCTCCTCTCTCTCCGAGGGGCTGATTTGATGATATCCCAGGAATGCAGACAGCCAAGAGGAGCCGGGAAGGGCTGCAGGCTGCCGGCCTCACGCAGGGGACACCTGGAGAGGTGTTCACCTCTGTCCAGGCTGAGATGTTGCCCCAGCCTGGCTGGTGCACCAGGCATCACTGCGGGATCCCCTGTCACGCCGGCCATGCCTGGCTGTCCCTGCTGCCCTTGGCTGCCGGTGATCCGTGTTCCGTGGGGACGAGTGCGGGGTCAGGTGGGGACACCACGGCGGCACTTTCGCCAGCGCCGCCGGGAGCAGGTTGGCGGGGCGTGCTGTGGTGTTGCGCCTGCCTCTGGCGAGCAGGCGGGATCTCGTCTGTGATCTCAGTGCTTTATCCCTTCCTTCCCTTCTCTCAGTCGCTGCAGCCAGAGAAATCCCCCGATGGCTGTCACAGCTCTCCGCACACAAACTGTCTGGCAGCGCCGAGGGTGTTTCATTCCTCCACCTCCCAGCGACTCCCCGATGCCAGAAGAGCCGTCCTGCGGGAAGCGGCCGAGGCTCTGCACTGACACAACTGCACTCGCACATCTCTTCCAGCCCCCGGCAGCTGTTGCAGGCTCCCAACTGAGGGTTCTCCCTACCCCACTGAGCCCACATCGCGAGGACGCCGGGACCATGGGGGAGGTTTGCTCTGCAGGATAGGCTTCCTCCCCTCCTCCTGGATGGTGTCATCACAAGCCCTTGGGACCACTGTCCAGCGACCAAGGTTCTGCTGTTCCCCTCTTCCCGCCCCCCCCCAACCCCTCTAAATCCCCCTCCCTCCACTTTGCCCCCTCTCTGCAGGTCTCTGGGCCCTGCTTGAAGCATGTTCCCCACCGTGCCCCCTGAGCAGCTTGGTAGGCATGTGACCTCCATGGTCTTCTCGCAGCAGCTCCTCAGCTGCATTTCTTCTGCAGCATTTCTGAATTGTAAGAGACACCCAATTTTATGGAAATTAAATTGAGACAACAAAAAGCTCTGTTGCTCCCCAGAGCCGCTTGTGCTCTGGCCATGGACATGTTTGTGCTTTCACTGGGTAATGGTAGAAACTCCTTCGCTCGAATGGGAATTCCAAGGGACGAGCAGAAGTCGAGCCAGGCTGGGCAGATATGTGGCGTCACCGGCTGCAGCCCGCGGACGCAGACGCCCGTCCCCTGTTGTCCCAGGTACCCGGGCAGCGCCTGTTCTCGGCAGCGCTTGTCGATGAGACACTGCCCAGAAGGGCTACACAAAAGCTCCCAGCCACGGCATTAAGTAATTGTCACATTTTTCTTCTGTAAGGATTAACGTTCCTGCTAACCTTGCAAACCTTCATTGAGCCACTGTCACCCCCCGAAACGCGGCACAATCGCCAAGGGATTAGGATGTCTGCGGAGCAGCCTGTCCCCGCTATTGTGCGCTCCCGGCGGGGGGAGGAAATCCTGCGACATCAGCCGATGAGTCCCTGAGGCGTGGACGCCAAATTCACTGCCAGCCGGGCACACGGCAGCTCCCGGGGAGCCGGGGGCCGAACGCCTGCGGTGGCCCCTGGGAGCTGTCCCTGCAGCGGGTGGGTGGCCGGGAACCTGGCTGGGCTGATGGCACCCGCGCTCGGGGCCGCCCTCTCAGCACGGGCAGGCCCTGCCCTTGGCACCAGGGAGCCAGGAAGTCCCCAGTCTTGTCCCCTCCGGGCAGCAGGTCTTCCTGCTCAGCTTTGCCGGTGACTGGGCTCTTGGGTGCTGAGGAAATCCCATAAAATTTATCAGGAAATACAGAGCCATAAAGGGAAGTTCCTGCCATTTTTGTCAGCTGTCAGTGATGCCCGCTGTGTGCACTGTGCTCAGGCACCTGGCAGCCACAGTGGGACTGTGGCCAGGCCAAGATGGATTAGCAGCTCATTCACAAGGCCCTCCCTTTGGAGCAAGAGCCGATGAGCATGGCAGCAGCACAGACCAATGTTCTTGGGAACAGGACTCCAGATTCTGCAAAGCTCAGGCTTGCAGACAGGCAGGGCAGGCAGAAGCTGTGTTGCAAGGATGCAAGAGGAAAAAAAGGAATGCTAAAGCAAGCCCAAGATTTATGCACGTAGGTCCCAGGAGGGTCCTACAGAGCTTATAAATGACAATACATATTGTCATTCCAACCCCCATGCTCAGTAGCAAAGGAAAAGGAGTGGGAAGTGTCTCCAGCACTGGGGCCATTGCACAAAAACAGAGAATGGAAAACAACCTCATCTGCTTTTCCCCAGCATCTGGGCACTGTATCAGCATCCCTACTCCCATGGTGCTTTCCCAAGAGACAGAACCATCCCTTCTAGAGAGCTATGGGGAGGATGGGGACAGGAGTGTCCCGAGTGTGGTGCTCAGAGACCAGAGCCTGGCATCTTTCTGTTGTGCCCAGTTTGGACTGCTCAACTAGCAAAAACCAAGCTCCAGCCCTCCGCCCCATGCAAATAAGGACTCTTCCAACCAAGACAGAGTGAAGTCTCCATCATGGATGTCTCTGAGTCCTGCAGGTGTTCATTTCTGGAAAAGAGTTGGAATAGGCTTACGGGGAGGCTGGGCTAGGGCTGGTCCCCTGCAGACCTGCACCAAGAGGATCTGTCATGGCAGATGCGGCATCTGGATGCCTCTGCCCAGCAGGATCTGGACTTGCCAGCCCTTTGGCAGGGCACTCAGTGTTTGGAAGCCAGGATTGTTACTGCTGTGTAGTGGGATTTCATGGCAGTTTTTCATAAGCTTTGCACGTGTTTGATAGTACAAATAGGAACTGAATCTCCCCACAAGTGACAGCAGCCTGGCTGCCTGGGGCCTGCTGGAGCTTGAGAGGAAAGATGTCCATTCACATTCAGAAACTCTCTGTATCCACTGGGCACATGGGGACAATTTGGCTTCTCTTCTCTGGTGTCATGGCAGGGGAAGGGCTTCTCACTCTGCCTTGAGGATGTACAGGTGATCGTGCATGGAAAAAGAGCACTCCTAAAACCAGACAGCAACCTGGAGCTCCTCTGCTAAATCCTGCAGCGGGAGCTTTCTCTAGACACCTCTGCTGGAGGCAATAAATGGGTTTTGCATTTTGATCTCTTTTGCTTCATCTGCAGTAACTTTGAGAAACAAGTCCTGCAGTCAGGCTGGCTCTTCTTGGTCTCATCTCCTGAGGCTGAAATGAGCCCCCATGGACAAGGAAGAACTGTTGAGGGCACTCAGAGTCTCCCTGTGCCTCTGTGGGGCTTCTTGTTGAATCCTCCTCAGACCACACCTTCTGTTCCATTAGGGTGGCCATTTCCAAAAAGCAGGTGGTGACTATGGTGACCAGGATCCATTCCAAGATATCTGGAAGGATGCTGACCTTAAGAAGGCAGCAGCAGATGGGCCTAGTGCCTGTTGAAAATTAGGCTCTGACTGTATACACCGTCCTTAAAACAAAAGCAGCTGCAAAATTCTCAGTCTTCCAAAGGTAGGAGGTGGTGATGCCTCCACTTTGCTGGCCTGGCTTGTTCTGCATGGGGCAGATTGCAGCCACGCATACACAATGGCTGCAGTGAAACCGGGAAAGTTTCACTGGATTCATTTTTCACCAGAAAAGGCCATGAGGTCCAGAATGGGTGTACCGCCTTGGGAGCAAAAGTTGGCTGATGCCAGTGCAGCCACCATCATGGCGGTCCAAGCCACTGCAGTCTCCGCTTCACTAGCTCAGCGTGACCCATGGCCATCAGCTATTCCAAAGATGGTTTCCATGAGGACTTTTTTTTGGTAAAAATGTTGAACAATTCTGGTTTCATCCCCCCGCCATGTGGAGCGGGAAAAATTTTGAAATCTTGAACATTTTTGAGGGCTTAAAAACAATTTCCCACCCAGTTATAGCCACCAGTCTCATCAGGATGTGTTTGAAAACCCTCCAGCAGGAGCTGAGCAGAGCTGGTCTCAGCTGGATACCACTCTCAATGAGAAATGCTGTGGCAAAGGGTCATGTTTCTTCAGAAAAAAAGTATCTTCAATAGCTCAGGAAGTTATTAGTGTCTGCTAACAATAAGAGCTTTGGATTGATTCAATAGATGCTCATTTTAATTGTAAAATGCCAGTAATGAGAAATGTGCCATCCAATGACTCATTTTTCCCTTGTAAAAATTATTGGACATTTTTATTAGTTTTACAAATGACAGGACCTCGTATTTCTGAGAACACTTTATACAAGCCTTGCACAAGCCCACTCTCATAAAAGCGTGTCTGTGGTGGCATCCAGAGCCACAAGAAGGGGAGCGGTAGAAAGGCCCAAAGTGGTGAGGACAGCCCACAAGTGGAACTGGCAGGACTGAACCCCAAGAGGGTGGGAAGGGGTGGATACAGCACCGGAGACATGAGCCCCGGCACTCCTTCCCAGCAGTGCCTTTCTGGAGAGGCACGGGGCAGGCAGGGGGATGGGTGCCAGTCGGCGCCCGGAGGTCTGCCCGGCGCGGAGCCCCGGCGCGGGGCAGCCGCCGCGGCGCTGAGCGGCCGCCTGGGCGGGCGATGTGCGGGGCGCAGGGAGGGCAGGAGCCAGCCCCGACCGAGCAGAACTGAGCCAGGTAAGCGCCGTCCCACGGCACCGGGCAGAGCGGGACCACGGAACCTCGACCTGCGCTCCCACGGAGACGCTGCTTCGCGCCGCTAACCCAGCGCCCGGCGTGATCCATCCTGGCGTTATCTGTGCTGGAGACAGCCGGGCCTCGGTGCGCGGTGAGCGCAGAGCTCGCCTGCCCTTGATTTGCGAGAAACACGATAAGGGGTCAAGCGCGGCCAGGGAGACGGGGCAGGGACACCGGGACATCCCGGAGCAGCCCGGCTGCAGGAGCAGCGCTGCTGGACTGCGGCTGGACTGGCTGGAGGGAGCGCCGGCAGCAGTTCCTCCTGCTCCAGAGAACAGCAGAGCTGCTTTGTCCAGACTGTGCTCTTTTAAAAAATCCAAGCGATTTCCTATGGAGAATTAATTTGCACAAGGGGAAAAAAATCGTTTTAGATAATTTGTCATTTCAGCATTTCATTTCTCCTCCTTTGACGACCTTATTTGTATTTTTGTTTACATCTCCTCATGAGAAGTCATCTGTGACTCTGCATAGTGTACCCGTGAGCTGGCATGATATGACATAATGCAGGAGCTGAAATATCCCAACACTTCTATTTTAGTTTGGAGGATATTTTAAACTTTATGTTATCCAGGAAATTTCTGAAATATTTGTCTTCATTCCAAGCCAGAGTGAAAACAATTTTTGAAATGTCGGAAGTGAAACAAGTAGCGAGAGCTTCCAGCTCCACCACTGCGCGTGACAGGGCAGCTGGTAGAGAGGCCCCAGCCTTTTGCAGGAGAGTGGCAGTGGGCATTAGAGAGCAGGGAATGGATTTCTGTATGCCAGGACATCCCAGGAGGGACCTGTTGTCACTTTACAAACCCTCTCTGGTTTGTGGGGCACCAGTCTAGAGAGGGAGAGGCTCAGCAGGTCTGCAGGCAGGAGCCTGCTCCGAGCCACCAGCCCCAAAGCTGCATTTGCCAAGGTTGAACTGCTATGGGATAGGCAGGGCTCTGTGGGGGCCGTCGGAAGCCAGGGTCCGCATATCTCTGTGTCTGGGTGGAAAGTGCTATCAGGTTCCCAGAGTCTTTGCCTTTGCCTCTGTGCTGAGACACTCAATCCTCAGAGCTTTGTTTTGTGTACTCTGGGAACTGACAATTTGTAAAGACATGCTGCTGGGCTAATCCTCCATCAGCTCCTGGAGCGGAGGCCAGCTGGATCTGGCAGCTTCCTCCCTTCTCCCACTTCAGCCTGCTAAAGCAATGAGTGTCTGTAACCAGTAGCTCACAGGTTTTGACTTATACACAAAGCAGAGCAGCAGCTTTCCCAGCCAGCAGCCAGGACCGCACAGGCACCTTGTCCTCTGCATGCCAGTGAGGTGTGTGCACCATGCAGGTCCTGGTGGTGATGCCAGCCTTAGTGCTGAACTCACCTTGGCTCTCTGCTGGCCTCAGCCATTGCTATGCCCTGGAGATGCTCTCAGGGAAGGGAGCTCCTTCCACAGCATGGTTTGCTGTTGCGGCACTCCACAAGCTGATGCATCAGGGAAGTGATAAAATTAGACTCTAAAAAAGACACCTTCCTCTTTGCATGCAGGAAATCTCACAAAGGGCAAAGGGCCAAGGGTCTCTTGCCCATCACCCCATGCACAGAGCTCACCCACAGTGCAGTGGGATCTCCTGTGTTGGGGGGCCCTGGGAAACTGTGGGAGCTGGGTGTCCATCAGACTAGTCCCTGGAAAATGGGATCACTCTGCAGCCCTCGGTGGGAAGGTACCAGTGCCATTGCTTGGCATGTACAAGGCCTCAGGTTTCAGGAAAACTCATTTTTAAGCTATTTGAGGTCTGTCAGAGCAAATGAGTTGCAGTTTCAGCAGCCACTTGGTCCTGGTTTAACCCTAGGAAAGCAACTGTGTTAGAAATATTTACCTGATGAGGTAAACCATCAATATCCTGGAAACTTACATTAAAAAATACTGGACTAGACCATCTTGTGGGTTTTGCTTTTGTCTCCTGCTGATTTGTTTCACAATATGCCAGAAGCATGGCTTGAGTTAGGGCTTTGGCAGGGGCTTTTATCATGATTGATATAGTGGAGGATAGAAAAGAAGTTTGGTTATCAAAAGATGCTAGAACTCAACTTCCTAGCACATACATTCAATAATGCAAAAGTTCTCCTTTAAAGGTCTCCTTAGAACAAATCCCAGTCATCACAAAACTCATGGAGATCTATTAAATTACATTTTAATAGTGAAGAACTCATCCCTGGGCCAGGCGCAGCAGTGAAAATATGTTCTCTCTTAGGCAAAAGTAGCCTCATCTCCCATCAAAATTCTGAATGTTACCATGTGAAAAACTTACTTGGAAATGAAACCCCAAAGCTCCCAGGGCAGAGGCACCATGAGAGGCCACCCCACCACCTGCTCCACTGCCCCACTGCTTCTCTGGCTGTCTTCTTGCTTCTCCTGCTCTGTGCTGGGATTGGTGTGCCTCCTGAAAAAGCCAGGCTCAACCCATCTCTTCCTCATGCCATTGTCCTGTAGATATTGAAAATACATACAAATGCAGGCACGGGTGTCTAAAGTGTCTGGTGTGTTCACTTAGTGCCATGGTGTGGGATTATTGAGGGTGGGATTATTGAGGGGGGGATGCAGGAGGATGGGGGATGATGAGCAGTAATGAGGGTCGGTGGTACAGGATGATGTGGGGTGATGTGAGGTGATTCAGGATGCTGATGTGGGGTGTAGGCTGGGCCAGCCTCACCTTGAGGTCCCACATAATGAATGCATCCAAAAAGTGAAAGGGGGCAAAAGGCAGAAAGAGAGATGGCAGAGCTGCCATAGTTGTACTACTGGTCCCTCCCACCAAGGGAGCCTTTCCCTCCTCATCCTCCCCATCCTGGCCTCCCCTTGCCCTGGCTCCAGGAGCCTGAACCTTGAACCTGAACCCAGTTCCTCCATTCCAGCCTCATCCTGCGGTGTCAGGCTCGGCCTCACTCTTCTCTGTGTCTGTACAATGACCAAAACCCCCAGGTGGAATTAGCTTGTTGCTCAGCACTGCATCCAATTAATTATATAGTTTAAGACACAATATGTAGACACTTCCCATCCACACCAGCAAAGCCCTTGGCTTTGCTGGAAACCTCTGCAGAACTGCTGCGTGGCAGAAGGTGGCTGGGCACGAGCCAAAACATGCGCCCTCAGCAGGGGCACGGGAGAGTCCCAAGCTGTAATTAAAGTAATTACAGGTGTTCTGCAAATGACTCAGATTATAGCAGAACGAGCACATCACTACAGCTTTTGCTGCACGAGGTTCCCCTCCACATATTTTCTGCTGATCTATTCAGCTGCTTTCAGTGCAGTGATGCTCCTGGGCCAACCTGAAAGGGTCCCTGCCCAGGGGACACAGGTCTACTGTTAGTGAGGACGTGCAGACAGGCACTTCACACCCATTGGTGTTGTGTTGGTACAATCCAGAGCACCAGCATCCATTCTGTGGGTAAGCAGGAACCTCCAGGTCATGCCTGGGACATTTACAAACTACCCTAGCATCCCAAAATCACCCCAGGGTGCCAAAACTGCCCCAAGTCCCTTCTGCTGCAGCCTGTTCTCTGTGGGCACAGCTGGGCCAACGAGGAGCTCTGTGTCACTCCCAGTGCCAGCCCAGGATCCAGGGCTGAGCTCTTGCTGTGGCAGGTGACCCATGGGGCACTTGGGACTCCCAAGGTTACTAGCCTGTCCCCACACAGTGATGGGAGCCCACATCAATTACAGGCTTCCTGCATGTCCCGCCTGTGGGGTTTTGTCACACATGATGTCCCACATCTGGGACTCACCAGTTGGAGATGGCAGTGCTATTTCCATGTTGAACTGCAGCTTTTTTACCCCCAGCTGTTCCAGGGCTTATAACTATTGTGTTGGGTTTTTAATGTTGCAAGAATTTATATTGGGAAAAAAGTGCTTTTTTTTCCTCTATGCCTTGGGAAATGTCATCCAGCAGGAATGTTCCCAAGAGCCGATCATGGCTGAGAGAAGGATGGGCTTGAACAGGGGCTACATGCCCAGCTACCATCCCTGTCCCAGTCTCCCAGGACTGGCTGACAGGGCTGTGGCTCCCTTGGGTGCCCCATCCATGCTCCTCAAACTCTGCCCCGTGGCCCTGGGGAACATCAGCAGCAGCAGCAGAGGCAGGAGGGAGAGAGAAGATGCCTGGAGAGGGACAAGCTGCTCACAAAGCCACTCCTGCTGCAGAGGCTCTTGGTTTCATGTCCTCTCGGCTGTGCCAGTGGCCTCTTCCACTTCCAGCTCTGGATGGAGTTTACAAGAAACGCTGGAAGTCCCAGCCCTGTGGTGTGTCATCATTCAAGCTTCTCTTTAATAGCATCCCAAAGTAATTTATTTTTCCCAAACATCAAAGCCCCCCAAGCGATGCTGGGAGAGGCAGAACTTCCCCCCAAACCCCGGTGGCCCTGCTCGCGGGGGCTGGGCACCCTCCTTGGCTGTGCCGGGGAGAGCAATGGTTTCAGGTGGGGCCATGGAGCCAGGGGAGGCAGAGCTGTGACACTGCACGCAAGATGAGAAGGCAGATCTTCCCCCTGAAAACACAAGTGAGATGTATATGGATTGCCCTGCTGTGAGGGTGCTGATGCCTTTTCCAGGCTCAGCATCACATCACAGACCACTTTCAGGAGCAGGTACCAAGGGAAAAAGAATAATAATGAGAAAGAAAGAGTGAGGAGATGCGAGGCCATATCTCCTTCTCTTCTGCCAGGATTCAGAGCCACCCTCCACCCTCTGGCATGCCAGGGGCACTGCGGATGAAGGCAGAGCATCTCCTCAGTTGGCCCTCTGTGCTCAGGGTATCCCCCTGTTCTGCCATGCTGCTGTCCTCCCCAGCTGCATGAGTTTTGTAGAGGGAATTTAACAGAAAAGTTGCAGCAGCTCCTGCCTCTACAAACACAGCGTGCTGCTGTCCCTGCCAGCACTCCCTGCTGGTTTGACTCAAGGAATCTGTGACATCTGTCCTGCTGTGATCTGTAACAATATTGGGATTAAATTAGCTTCCCTGAGCTGCAGAGAGGTCAGTGTGTAAGGCCCCTGGTTAATCCACCAGGCCAGAGAGAACAGAAGCCTCCCTGCATTGGGAAAGGAAAACAACGGGGTCTGTTTGCAATCCATGGAGCTAATTCAAACAGCATTCCTCAAACAACAGGGGAAAAGGGCCTTCAGAACAAATGGGAAAAGAGCGTTTCCCAACATGTGCATAATGTTGCTCCTTGGGGAGAGGGGAAATGTCCAGACTGCACGGATGAGGTGCCAGAAAACCTGGAAGGCACAAGAAAGGGGTTTGAATAGCCAGGCAGCTGGTGGGGCACACAGGAACTACCCCCTGCCCTGAGCATGGCAAGCCTAGAGCAGGTCAGTCCTGCTGGACCACTCCTGACTGGCCCACAGGGAGCGGGGGTGCAGGCAGGCACCAGGCTGCTGCCTGCACCACATCTGGGGCAGAATGGGGCATCTCATCCCACCCACCTCTGGGATGACAGAATCTTGCTCTCCTGTCACCTACAGAGAGTTTTACACTGAAGCAATTCATATGGCTCTGCAACTTGTGGCTCCCAGCACCAATCTGGATGATGACCCAGAGACAATCCCAGATGGAGATGCTTCCAGCATGGGCTGCTGCCTGGCTGCCAGCACCGCCACCTCTGAGCGCAGCCCACGAGCAGCACTGACTGGATGAAAGCCCAGGCTTGCTTGGGAAGCAGAGGCATGCCCAGGTGATCCTATCAGGAAGTCAGCTCCACATCCTCTGGCTCTCACATCTCCCATAGAAGGCATGATTGCGGTGCCCCTGTGCCTGACCCCCAGCACAGGCTGTGCAGCCCCTGCCAGGAACACAGTCGTCTTGCAGCCAGAGCAAGTGTCGATGCAGTGAGCAGGCACTGGCAGAACCGTGTTCCTGGGACTTGGGCTGCAGATGTTCAGGTGTTATTACAAACAATTGCCTGGGCTATCAGTCATCCTGCTGCAGAGAACCCTCAGAGCAGTAGACCAGAAAAGACCTCATGTCCAGTCTGGGAGTGTCACAGACACTTCAGGACATACTCGCTTTCTTTCTGCTTTCTCTGTGAGTGTCTTTTCTGCTTTTTGCTTATGCTGAGATATTTTCAAAGGCTGATGAGGCACCAGGGATGAGTAATGCACCCTCTGTGCCAGCTGGGAATTTGTAGGCACTGGTAGGGTTAATGTGGGTCTGAAAGAAGCTGTGGTGCTTGTGCTGGATCTGCTTGGTGCAGACCTGGGTACGTCCACAGCCCCCATGTCCTCAGTTGCACCAGGGGCGAGGGACATGGCTCCTAGTTGTCCCGGCAGTCCCTGGGCAGGGTTGGCCTTCCCTGGAGAGGCCTTCCCCCTCGTCGAGAGAGGCAGAGTGGGCAAGTTCCTTGCAAGGCAGGAACTATAGAGGGATGAAATTGGACCAAAATATGGCAGTTTTTTAATGTAGAGGAAAACCACATACTTTAGGGGTGGGCTAGGGGATGTGTGGGAATTGGCACTTCCTGTGCATGGGCTAGGGGATGTGTGGGAATTGGCACTTCCTGTGCAGAAACAGAGTGAGGTTCTCCTCTCAGCTTTGTGCAGAGCCCCTGCACCCATGTACCAGCCAGAGGAGACTGGGGAACCTGCTGTGGGTGTCAAGGAACCCTCTGAGAGTCAGAGCTCTGATTTCAATCTGGAGCGGCTTGGCATCTTGTCCTGCTAAAATGGGGAACTTCATGTCCTTTTGGTACAGGAGAGAAACAACCTGTTTGGGATTAATTTAGGATCAGCCTCAACAGCCATTAGCTAAAGAAAACCAAGCCTGTAAATGAACTCCTGTCAGAGGGGAAGAAATGTGGACTTCATGCTGGATTTATTGTGCAGGGCGTTAAGGCAGGATTTAGTGTGATTTACCATCCTCTGCAATGACACCTCTGGCACCAGAGAGCTGTGAGCATGTCCCTTTGCCTTCAGCCAGACCCACTGCTCTGTCGGCTAATTACCACTGTGCCAGTAGCCCTGCTGCTGCAGCTGGGTCTGTCAGCATTGCCAGTATAGAGCTCTGACTTTGGGGTTTATTGCTTACTTAGAAACGTTTGCTCCAGACTGAAACTTGATCTATAGCTGTCAACTGAGGCCACAGCACTCCAGTATCGAAAGGAGATTCGGCTGTTCAATGTGAATGAAATACAGATCTTGGGTTTATCAGATTTTTTTACTCATACAGTCAACAGCGTGATGTTGTCCCTGACAACATTTGATGGTACTTGAGAATTTCCTAGAATAGAAAGTAAAAAAGCTCTAAATATAAATAGAAAAAGGTCTTTGATATGGAGACTTGCAGCAGTGACTGCTCAGCATCTGCCAACAAGCAGAATACATTCACAACACTCCTGTAAGATAGCAAGGATCTCAGTGACATCATTTACAAATAGGAAATGAGGGACATTTAACAAGGGGCCAAGGAAAATTAAGGATGAATAAAACTTCATGTACACGAGCACTAACACACACAGCACAAAGGAAAAGCCACAGAAAGGGTGAGTTTTCCTTCTTGCCTGTGTTTGGGTTATTTTGCACCTTTGTGTTCACAGCTGCCCCCACACAAACGCTGTGTACAGCAGAGAAGATGGCAGGTGTGTGAAGAATTCATGAGGCTCTCCAAATCTCTGTGGCTGGGGAGCTGCTTGATGCCATGTTCTGTATTCATACCCTTGCCCTCCTCTTCCTCAGGGCTGTTGGGTCCATATCGAGTCCCAGTGAGCACTCCAGGGCTCATGCCAGCAGCTGTCAGGGATGCTCAGGGACCTATCTTTAGTGGGGGCTTGTGGGTAGCAGAGTGTTGAAGGGGAACTGCCCTGGCCCCAGCAGGGGATCCAGGAGAGATTCAGGAGCCACTATAGGGCTCATCACATCCTTTGAAAGAGCCTGTGCCCTATGGCTTCCAGCTCAGAGCCCTGCAAGCTTGGGGAATCTCCCCCAGGAGACTGCCAGGGTCCATGGGCACGTCATGCTGAGGGGCCGCCTGGCAGCTTGTCACACACCTCTGGGACAACTTGCCAGGGCACCAGGGCTCTCAGCAGAGCCTCATGGCCTTGAGCATCACATTAGCCCTGCGAGAACTGGGGATGAGGGTCAGTCATGGCTGGGCACCTGCTGCCACCAGCCACACAGCACTGCTAGGCCCTCGGGAGGCTGGTGGACACCAACTCCTCTGTATGGCTTGTACAGGGACAATGGGCCAGGGTCCAGCATAGTTCCTGGGAACACCAGCTGCTGCCTGAGCCCCGGTGCAGGATCTGCTCATCCCACCAGGCATGGTGGGGCTCAGGGAAGATGCCTGAGCACTGATGTCCCCTGTTCACCTGCATGAAGTGGGGTCTGTCACGTGTCCATCCTGGAGTGTGGGTGGAGGAGGGAAAGGGAGCTGACAGCACAGGAAGGAGAGCTCCTAGGCTGCTCAGATGTGCTGGAGGGCAGGTGTCCCAGGCAGTCCCACTGCAGCCATGCTGTTCTCCTGAGCAGAAGTGTTTCCTCCTGCTGCACAGCCAGCAATGGAAAAACAACAAGGCTCTGAGCTCTTCGCCTTCACGCCTTCCCCCCTCCAGAGGATAATAAGCTGCTTTTAATATCTGACATGTTTATTAACAGATGCAGTTGTGACAGCTGATGACTTCATATGCCACTTACCACTAAAATGTTAGTAATAACTCGGAATTAACTGTCATAAATAAAAAAGACTACAAAGACAACTTGATGGTGCGTCACTCTGCAGTAATTTACTGAGACCCTGTTGGCTTTGGATGTGAGGCTGGAAGGTCCTTTGTGGCGTTCCAGTCCGGGTTTTGCAACAGTCACAATATTTTGGCTGGATATTGTCTTAGGAGGTGGTACTAGTGGGGTGGAATTCCCTCATGCAGGAGTTTGTACTGGATGCCTTTACAAAGCTGGATAGTCTGGTAATAATAATAATAAAAAGCCCCTACCCAGTGGATGGGGACGGAGTCTACAGATTGAGACCAGGATTTATTAATGTGCAAATTGCTCTGATATGATCACATATTTTCTGCTTTGCATACGCAGGGAGCAGCGTGGGCTGATGGAGTAGGAACTAGCCTGAGCGATCTTTACGAGCTGAAATGCTGCACATCGCAGAAGGGTTTGTTTCTCCGTGCAAAACCTGGGACCCTGTTAGAAAACTGCATTAAAAAAAGAGCGACCAAAATATCCAAATGCATCAGACTTCTCCATGAACTCGCCATGAATATATTTTTCATTTTTTTTGACAGAAACGTGTGTGTAACTTTCTCTGGAGGAACTGAGGAATTTTGTAGTTGGTCTTATAATATTTTAAACCTGAGAACCCCGTAGAGTCTTTTCTGCAGTGATGAGGGAGTGACAAGTTGGAGGTAAGGGCTTCAGTATGCATGTTTGTGTCGATGGAGCTTTTGCAATGTGGGCTGCTAATGAGGAACGCAAGCCGTGTCAGCATCTGACTGCGGGTTTGCCTTGTGCAATGTGGATAATGAGTTCAGACAATGAGAGCTGTGTGAAATCACAGCACGATCTGTGGGATCCCCTTTCTCCCCACCCCGTGGTGCATGGGGCTTGCAGGGAAGCTAGGCTGCTGTGCGTCCCCTGCCACTGTGTTACCTTCCCGTTCTGGGGAAGGGGACATGGGGAGCTGGTCAGAATATTGATCAGCTTGCTGGAGCTCGTAACCAATTCTGGACCAGCTGCGGGGTCCCACCGGCCACGGTGCAGCGGGTGGCCGTGCCCTACTGCCCTCCCACTGATCCCACAGACAGGGGCAATGGCAGGACGGGACAGTTAAGCTGCTGCTGTCTCAGTACTGCTGTGGCTGCACCTAACTCAGCCTCCTGCCACGCACCCATGGGGGCACGGCAGGCACCTGGAGAGCGTGGGGTAAGTATGGGTTCTGTGGTGTTTGTGAATGAGGGATCAGTGGAGAAGTAGTTAATAGCAATTATGGCAATAATTAGACATAGTGTGAGCAGCTGGTGCTGATGTGCAGGGGAAGTGCTGCTGGATCCAGTGCTGGTTGCCATGGGTCAGTGAGGGCTCCCGCAGCTGGGCTGGGACACAGCTCCCCAGCAAGGGTGTGGGTGAAGGTGATGCCTCAGCCTTGGTCCTCTCTGCTGATGGAGCCCGGTGCTGCAAGATGTGGGTGTGGGTGACTGGGGATTGGTTACCCCTGGGCTGCTGGAGTATTTTATAGGCTCAGGCATGTGTGTTCCCTTGAACGGCCCTGGGTACAGAGGAGGGGTGTTCAGGTGATGCGGTTTGGGTTTAAAGAGGCACCTTACAGTAAAAGGCATTAAAATAGGGTAATACTGGCAGCAGAAAATGCTGCATGACAAGGCATGCATGGAGCCTCCACTCTGCTGCACAGGGGTCAGCAGGTACCCATGCAAAAAAATCCTGTTACCTGGAGGTCTGTGAACTTGGGGCAGTGCTTACAATGCTGTTTGGGGTGGCCAGGTCTATGCTGAGATCCCGAAGGGACTGGGCACTTGCAGTGAAACGTCTGCCTGGAGCGTTCTCCATTTGGAATGATTTTGTCTGAAGTCCATTGGTGACTCTGGAGTGGGTGAACTCCTGACTCCATCCTCTCACCCTGTTGTGGGGCCAGGACTGTGAAGGCTGGGTGGAAGGATGGCAGCAGCACTGCAGGTCTGGGAATGCCAGTGCTGCAACATGCCTGGAAACCATCCTGGAAAAAAGGCTCGTTTCAGCTGGATCAGCTCCCTGGCCCCTGTGCAGCCGCTGTGAGAGCAGCAGCACCACCCTGAGGGATGCGGCAGGGAGTAGCCAGGGTGCAGGCACCCACTCGGGAGATACAGGGGCAGTGATCTCCTGAGCACAGCCAAAATGAGCCGCTCATGCTAATGTGTACAGGCAGCAGCTAAGCTGAGCATAAACCCCATGTTTCCATCAGCTGAGCCAGATGTGAGCTGGCAGAGCTCTTCCTGTACTATGAGGTATGACTTCAGTGAGCAACAGAGCCAAGGACCAGGCCAACCCTCCTGGCCTATGGGGACAGCCCTGGAGTGGGACAGAGGGGACCATGTAGCTGAGAGAGGTCGCACTGGCAGCAGAGACCCTTCCCCTGTGTGGTGTGAGACTGACCTCTCATCTTGCAAAGGATGGAAGTGCTTGTCTTAGCCTAAGACCTGGCAAATACTGACAGGCTTCCTGTCATACCCACCACCAACCTGCCTCCCGGAAGATCCTCTGGGATTGCAGCTTCCCCACATGCTCATGGGCAGTGGGGTGGCAGGGGCCGGCTGCAGGATGTTCTTCATTGCAAACCACCCTGAGCACTGCCAGGCCTGCAGAGATCCGAACTTGGTCCCCCTGTCCCAATGTTGCAGGGGTGCTGTCATCCCACAAAACGGCAGAATTTGGATGGGCTCAGTCCAGGCTGGCAGCAGCAACTGGTCCGGAGGACACTCTGGCCGCCTGCTCACTCCCTCCTGCTGACCGGGTGTTCCGTCCTGCCACACGCCCAGAGCTGAGGCTGCGGGTTGTTTTTCCCAGTTTGTTTTCCTCTGCTGCTGAAGTTGGTGCTACTCCTGGCCCTATAAGGCTCAGATTTCCCAGGCAGTGATGTCTCCGTGGGAGAGCCAGAGCACCGGGAATCTCTTCAGGAAGCTCCACTTGGCAGATGGTTCCTGTGCACATGGCCAAGCAGAAAGCCCCAGGTGCTGCTCAGGGCTTTGCCCTGGCCTTCGGGCTTTGGCTCTACCTTTGCAGATCAGCACAGCAGCTCATGGTTCACTGCACTCCTGTGAGCCTGGAAATACGTGTTTACAAAGCCAGCAGGCAGGGTCAGTGGTGGAAGGAGCTGTAAGCCCTTGTTTGCATGCATTTATATAGAAATAAGAGGGGAATTGCATATTGAGCTGAATGTGCACACTTGTAGGATGAGCCTCAGCACCCCTGACTGTGCTTCCCGGTTTGCGTCAGACCCCCTTGCTCCCCACGCCCAGGGCTATAGCTGACATGGTGTGTGTCTACCCCACACCTCCTGGGGCACCTGCTGAGCATGTCCCTGCTCAGCAATGGGCCTTTAGGGAGCCAGCCCTTTTGGGGCAAGAGCCAGATTTTCTGTGCTACCCCGAATTGGGCTGTTCTGTTTCCTGGTCTGAAATTTGGTTCTGCTGTTCTGGTGAGTTACTGATCTGGAGGAGGCTCAAACCCACCTGAGTTGTACCTAACAAACACAGGTTTGCTGTTCCCAGGACTGCAGTCAGATCCCCAGGCAGTATTCTGGTCTCAGCACAGAGCTGTGCCTGCCAGGATGATTACAGTGCAATTCCAGATGCTGCTCTGGTTCTGTGGAGAAGTGGCAGGCATGGATCCTGCAGCCTGCTTCAGGGCTCTGCTTCCTCCTCCTCCTCCAGAGCAGTGTGCTGCCTCTGCACTGGCATGAGGGCCATGGAAATCCCCCTGTAAAACATTTCCTGATGTTTTACAGCACTGAAGCACAAGCACTCCTGGAGGGAGGCCTGTGGCACTATGGATCACAGCGTTACTAGGAGCAGCTACTCTGCCGGGCACTGCGCAAGGCAAGCAAGGAGCCGGTGCCCAGTGGAGCCAGGGCTGGAGCTGGGGGCTAGAGCTGCAGGGGCTGAGGTGCTGCTGACCCCCAGAGCAGCTCCCACTGCCAAGCCAGGGCAGAGGGGTGGTCACGAGCAGCAGCGTCTCCTCAGCGTATTCCCCATCAGCAGGTCACAGCACAGCTCCGCAGATCCAGGGAATGCAGTGCAGGAGTTAGTGGAAGAAGTCAGACCTCAATAATGCTGTGGATAGCTCTGCTGCCAGATTGGGCTTTATTACTTTATTTTTTCAGTGAAGTTTATGGGTTAGGGATTTTGCAGAACTTGGCACTGGGATCTAATATCAAATTAAGACCTTCTGGTTCGGAAATTTGACTTAATGCAGCCATCTTTTATTGCTTCAAAGATTAAGCAGAACAAAGTGGCTCTGCCTGTGCATGTGTGGAGATGTTTGCCGGAGGCACGTGAGACACCCTGTGGCAGCTGTGATGGCCAAGCCAAGCGTGGTGGGACCTTCCACTGTGGAGGGTTTCACAGTGCTGCTCCTGGAGCATCAGCCCTGCTGACAGGAAAACAGCCTTTGGGAACACAGCAGAAGAGAGGGACTTTCCCAAAGAGAACAAGGGCCCAAACCCGCTCCCTCAGCCCTGGCTGTTTCCCTCCCACAGTGGAGCTGGCAGAGCAGGCAGGGAGCTCTGCTATGGGGTCACCAGCACAGGCAGTAGGGCACAGAGAGCAGACACCAGGCTCAGGGAGCACCAGCAGCATGGGCACATCCCTGTGTGCCTGGGGAACAGGGACAATGGATACCCAAGTGCCATCATTGGTATTGAGGGGCATGTTGAAAGCTCCACAAAGGCAGGCTGGGGAATGAGCTGGCAGCACAGAGCTGCTGCTGCCACCCACAACCTTCTGGAGCTGGACTCTGCCCTGGCGCTGGGAGGGCTCAGGGTGGTCTGTCCCGGGTGCTGTCCCCTGGTGCAGGGCTGGAAGACGTGGGACGAAACTAACCTGAGTGAGACCCTGCAAAACCATGACTCCTCCTGCAGGAAGCCAATTTCTGCATATTCACACCCCTCACTGTCTACCAAGAGGAAATTCAAATTCCCTATCCAGCTCCAGGGCCTGGAAACCCAAATTCCCCACCTCACAGCTGGTGCCCAGACAGCTGTTGGCAGTGACCTGGCAGTTCCCAGGGGTTCATTCCTAGTGCTGCTGTAACCAGGTTTGTCCTGCCTCCAGCATCTGGTCCTTCTCTCCGAGGCTCAGTAAACCTTTGGAGAGCCCGTTTACATTTCAGATCCCTGGTACATTCAGCAAGAGGCAATATATCAGCAATTTAGTTATTGTGGATTAGGTCTCAAATATCCTGGGTATATAATGTTGGTCTTTCTCACCTTGTGTGTAGGAGGACTAATGGCAAATTATCTGGATGGTTTACATTTTCTGGTTTGTATTGGAGCTCCTAAGGACCAATTTATCCTGATTGAATTGCAAACAAAGCTTAGTGCCATCTCAGATTCAGGGGCCAGGTCTCTCCATAAATGAATTCAGAGCAGTTCAGGTTACCCCAAATTCTTCCTGTAGATGGGATAATGGCATAAATCCTGCTGATGTTTAGACTGGAAATTGTTTGTAGCAACCTGAGCTTGACTGATGGCTGCAGTTAACAGAAAGAATCATAATTCGTGTCCTGTGGTGAGGGTGGGAAGAGCTGGCAGTCCAGCCAGACGGCTCACCACAGACCCCCAGGTGCTCATGGGGGGGATTTGGAGACCTGTGGATCGTGTGTCGCCTGCCAAGACACTGACTCTGCAGCACCTAGAATGCCAGTGGCCTTTCTGTGCTGAGGCAGCAGCTGTGGCCAAGCCCAGGCTCTCTCTGGGCTAGAAAGCAAGGAAACAAAGGGGGAAAAGCGTGTGCTTGCTTGGTTTGTGCTGCGGTCTCAAGGTTTCCCATGGCACTTCCCCGCCCTGATGCCCAAGCCCTCAGAGGTGGGGTATGTGCTGGTGGCACAAGCTTCACGCTGGCTCTTGGCACGCTGTGGCTGTTTGCTCCCTCCGGACATCCATCCCTGCTGCTGTCCCCACGCTGGGGGACTGTGCCCAAACTGTGAGTGTTGTGTAAACACGGCGTGTGCTTCCTGTGAACGCGCTTCACCCGCAAAGCTGCCGTAATTAAAAACCGGGGGCCGCCGGAGCAGGCGGCGGCACCACGGTCCCCCCGGGAGCTGCTGGCACTCGGCACTCATTTGGGGAGGGTTTGGGTTGCGCGGCACTGACGTGCCTGCTCACACCCGCTCGCATCCCCAGGGTCTTATGGCCGTGCTGTACATGGCCGGACTATCCCACACCACCTGTCCGAAGGGACCCTCCTGACCCGCTGCCCCCCACCTCGCAGGGAAGCCCGGCGCCGTGCCCAGGTCCCTGCAACAAGGTGCAGAGGAGCTGCGGAGGCCCGCTCTGCGCATCTTCCTGCTCCGTAAATTCTCTCGCAGTCCGGCTTGAGCACTTGACAATGTTTATAAAGCAGCTTGCAGCAAACAGGCTTGGAAGTGCAGAACAAGTTGGTGTTTACACAAGTGACTAATTATTTATTTGAAAATCCTGTGGACCAGCCGTGGGCCATAACGACAAGTGCATGGGGAGTGCTGAGCTCCTGCCCCGGCAGTCGCGGCAGGGACACGATGAAAAGTTCAGAACTACCAGGTCGGGGGGACAGTGGCTGTGGCCCCACAGAGCCCGATGGCCGCCAGCTCTGCCGGCACAGGTGAGCCAGTGCTGCCGGGAGGTGCTCACACCGGGCACAGCTCAGTGTCATGGCATGTGCTGCCACAAGGCTCAGCAGTACCCGCGTCACATCTCCCTGCAGCAGCTGCCAGCCCACACCTGCTGCTGCGGCAGCCCCCTCCCTCCAGGTGTTCTGCTGGGTAGCCATAACCATCCTTAGGTGGGCTGGAGCAGGGGGTTGCTTGGGCCAGTGGCCTCTCAGCAGGTTCCCCACCCAGGGTGGGCCGGGGAGGGGACCGGCCCCCTGGGGACCGAGTCCATCCCACGCTGAGGCCAGGTTCACTTCTAGCACTGCCGCCACCAGTCGTCTGGGGCATCGGTGATTGCGCAGTTATTATAAAGGGATTAAAACAATTTTCTGTTTCATTTGACTTCACAGAGCAAATGTTGTCGCCTTTATTCCCGCACAATGTCTGCCGTTGGCAGGGCTTTGCTCTGCCATCTGCAGAGAGGAGTGGGGCCCGGCTTGGCAGTGCCAGAGGTCTTGGTGCAGCATGGAACTTGCCCTTCCTTCACACCAGGCACAGGGAAAACCACTTGAAAACTACAGGGAAAATGCTTGTCAGCAGCTAGCTGGAGAAAGGACTTGGGCATTCTCAGGAAAGGATGGTACATGTGGAATCCTGGGTGCTGGCTGGCCATCAGGCAACTGGGCTTCCCTTCTCTCTCCAGAAGTTCACGCCATTGGTTTGCTGCCCAGCCTATCCTGCTGGTGTTGCCATCCCATCACTCTGTCCTGCCATGCACAATTGGGCCACTCCGCGCCATGGCTTGATGAGGCATGGCAGTGCCATGGCAGTGTGGCACTCGCAGCTGCACTCGCTGCCCAACACAGCCGCGCTCGCTGCCCCATGCTGGGCTGTCTCTGCCAGGGAGCTGTGGGAGCCGGTGAACCCGGGGCAGAGTAGGTCCCACACTCGGCCCTGTGCAGCCAGCGCTGACCCTGCCCTGTGCTTCGGGGAATGGGAGATGGGAGGTTTGGAAATTCCCTCAGAGCAGAAACACAGCATTTTGGGCAGCTCGTGGAAGATCCCACCCCGTCCCCAGACAGTCCCAGCCCTGGCTGGGGCTGTAGGCTCACTCTCTGCTAGGCTTGACTACCAGCCCCCAGAGGTGCCCACTTGATGGGAAACATATTGTGTGCCTGGCACCCGCAGCAGCCATCTGCTCCTTGGGGAGGGCAGCCCAGGAGTCTGGCTCTATTTTAAACAAGTTCCAGCTATAACTGTTTGCAGCACTGGCAGATGGCAAAGCTGCGCTGAGCATTTCAACGGGTGCTGATTATTAGCAACAGGGACTTATGGATGAGGCTGGAGCACAGTTCTCCCCACACTGCTCCAGATGCCACTGTCTGCCGGCACCCCCAGTTCACCCCACAACCCCCGTGCTCACACCCAGCCATTGTGGGAGCGATGTTGTCTGTCAAGTTAACCTGTTCTCCTCTTCTTTTGCAGTTCCTGCCAGCGTACCTGGAAACTGCGAGCAGCTAACGCCCGCTGCCGAGCCCCCAATGGGACTAGGGCCAAGCTCCTGCACTCCTGACAGGGATGAAGGTAGAGCCATGTTACCTGCTACCTAAGCTCGCTGGTGCTGATGTAGTTTGTGGATATGGTCCCAGACTCGGCTCTGTGCACAGACTCTCAGCTCTGATCCCACCTGAGACGATTTAGCGGCAGCAGAGACCTCAGCTGTGGAGCACACTCCCCCAACCACCCCACAACGGAGGGGCTGCAGCGCTGGAGAGTTACTATGCAGCTTGGACTGCTTGTGGTGGTGGTTTTTCTAAGCTCGATGGATCTAACAGGCAGCAGCAAAGTGGTGAAGGGCAAGAGGCAAAGACGAAGTATGTATGAAATGCTTTTCTTCTCTACTTCCTCTCGTGATGCCATGAGGGTCATGCTGGTGTGAATATGTTTACAACACAGGGAGCTGGGCAGGGTCTGTGGTGCCCCAGGAGACCACAGAGTTCCCCCAGTCCCACTCCCAGGCAGACACGCACTGCCATGTCCCCTGACCTGCCACAGCTCTGAGCTGCAGTGTGCCCTGAGGTCACAGGGAGGTCAGTTATGCCTCCAGCCCAGAGGGTCCCTGGTGGGGCTTGTGCAGGGCAGCCAGGCAGAATTGGCACAAGAGCAGCCATGGGCATTTGCCCTCCTTTATGTAAGCTCATGTTAGAACTGTTTTACATTAAAACTGTTTTAAATTAAATTATATAAAATTGATTTTTTAATAAAACTGGGAGTGCTGAGCCCTGGGAGAACAAGGAAAACCTGATGTCATGGCTAATGCTATAAAGGGCAATTTCCAGTGAGGGCCCAGTTTATACCTTTGCCATGGATGCAGAGCTTGGCACCAGGGCCCAGCGCTGCAGGAGGGATGGGGCTGGATCCCTGGGGGTCCCTGTGTAGACAGGCCAGGGCCCACAGTGCCAAGGGGGTCCCAGTCCAGACCGGTAAACCCTCCTGGCAGCTGGGAGCTGAGGACCCGCCTGCCTTGGGTGTCTCTTCCTAAGGCTGCAGCAGCCCCCACACCCACAGCCCCAGCGATGGGGCTGGGGCACACAGTGGGGGCTGCCAGGCTCTTGGGTCACAGCGGGAGGACAGGGCAGCTCTCTTACCTCTAGTTCTGGCACGTGAACACTGTGCTGTTCTGCACTTGCTTTTGAAGTGTAGTAAACATGGTATTTAAAAGAATACATCTTTTAAATACACAGCTTTTCTATAAACGAGGACATGGCTTGCATAATAAACTAAAAAAATAACCTGCATTCTAGCCTGCAAAGAATGCGGTTGGTTTCAAAACAAGCAGCATTTTATATGATAATTAAAAGCAGAAAACTCACAAGACATGGGATTGAGTATTTTTCTTGGACTGAATGTAGGAGCTGAGAACACATCTCTATTTTGGGGGCAGTGACACCTCCCGACTGCCAGAGAGAGTTTAACATAGGCAGGGTCAGAGTGAGATCCAGCCTGGGACACAGCATGGACGGAATTAGTCAAACAGTTTTGCTACAGGGCCGTGTGCTCTGGTCCCTGCTGGTCCTTGGCATGGAGGCACCGCCAGCTCCGAGCAGAGAGGCAGCAGGAGGTGCTAGACCCCTGGGCACTTGCCCATCGTGAAAGTCTGCCCCACGTGGGCATCAGGGTTGATGGGAAGGGCTGGGAAGCAGTGGACTGGGGTGGACAGTGCTGGGGCTCTGGGCACAGTTGGTGGCTGCTTCTGGGTCCTGCTCCTCAGTGCGGCCACTGTCGTGACTCTGATGCTTGTGCTTGGCACAGCGCTGGCACCTGTGGGCATCAGGGACAGGGCCCATAGTGTCTGGCTGGAGCAGTGCAGGGAGTGTGTCAGTGCTGTAGGACCCTGGCCCTTGCTCTGTCCCAGTTCCTGCCCTTCCTGCCAGTGGTGCCAGTGGTTTGGGGTCACAGCTGGTGCCTGCAGAGCCCGGCACTAACCACCACCTCTCTCCTGCTCTTCCAGTCAGCACCGAGCTGAGTCAGGGCTGTGCCAGAGGTTGTGATCTGTGCTCTGAGTTCAATGGGTGCCTGAGGTGTTCCCCCAAACTCTTCATCCTTCTGGAGCGGAACGATATCCGACAAATTGGGATTTGCCTGCCTTCTTGTCCACTGGGATACTTTGGCCTTCGCAATACGGACATGAACAAGTGCATCAGTGAGTGTGGGGCTGGGAGGGAACTGGTGCGGGCAGGTGGCAGTGCTCTGCAGGGCAGCATGTGCCTGTGCTCAGGTGCAGAAGGTCCTGTGGCTGTATGGAAGGGGAAGAGGCAGGGCTGAGCATGGCAGCCATCTGCCTGACAAGAACCCCACTCAGCACTGCATGGGCATGCTGTGGACGTGGGATCTTGCAGGACCTCTGGGCAGTTTTGTTATATGGGCTGCCAGATTGGCACTGGTTTCCTTTGGGAGGAGGGAGATCCTTTCAGGCATTTAGTGCCTCTTTTCCTTCTCTACTGCTCACCAGACTCAGGCAGCTCTGAGTGAAATCCTTGGCTTGCATCTTGTAGCCAGAGCACCAGAAAGAGCTGGATGTGGAAACATGCAATCACTCCCCTGGCAGGTCCATGCACAGCACCCTCATGGCCAGGTTTCCATCTAACTCCCTTTCCATGCAGCCTGTCCTGTAGCTGCAGCTGGAGCCAGGACTGTATCCTTTTCATCATCCCCTTTGGCTGACTGATGCTCAGCTGAACAGCAGCCCAAAACTTTCCCACTCTGCCTGATTCTGTCCTGGCAGTGGCTGCTGCTGTCTTTGAGAGCTGCAGCACAGGGCTGTCTTGCACAGGGAATGGTGCAAAGAAAACTTACTTCTGAGTGGCACAGCCAGGCCTGGCAGGACACTCAGAGACATGCCCTGGCTGATGTAAGACCTCTGGGAGCCAGGACTGGGCTCTGGTTGACAGTGTGGAGCTCCATGAGTCTTTTGTTCACATCAGACTACATGATGGCTTTGGTGTTTGGTTTTTTTTCCCCAGAATGCAAAATTGAGAACTGTGAGTCCTGTTTCAGTCGAAACTTTTGCACAAAATGTAAGGAAGGTTTGTATTTGCACAAAGGGAGATGTTACGTCACATGCCCCGAAGGCTATGCTGCTGCCAATGGCACCATGGAGTGCAGCAGTCCTGGTAAGCGGCCTCGGGTCCAGCCCTGCGCTCGGCGTGTCTGGTCATGGGTAGTGCTGCAGGGGGGTTTAGAAGATGAACTGAACCCCTCATCGTACCCGTGTCAAGGGGGTGAGAGCACAGCCCTTTGTGGGGCAGAGCCCTCTGGGAACCAGCCTGGATGGGGAGCAGCCCCTGGCGTTTGTGAACTGTGACCCAGAGTTGGTGTGGTGTGGCAAGGAAGGGGGTGCTCGAGGACTTAGGAGGCTGCTGGGGAAACACATACTCCCTTGCAGCCTAAGGTGGGGGAGAGATGCAATGGTGGGCTCTGGGATGGCCTGAGTCGGCAACCTAGGAACGGGAGTTACAGCTGGGCTCTCTTGTTATCTGGCAGCACAATGTGAAATGAGTGAGTGGGGGCCATGGGGGCCCTGCTCCAAGAAAAGGAAGCTCTGTGGCTTCAAGAAGGGCAATGAAGACCGAACACGGCGGATTCTGCAGGCTCCCTCTGGGGACGTGTCTCTGTGTCCTGCAACCACAGAGGTGCGGCGATGCACTGTGCAGAAGAACCAGTGCCCCGAAGGTGAGCAGAGGTGGAGTGTCTTGCTATCCCTCCCCACACCCTATATAGGTCAGGCACAAGTAGTCAGCCAACTGTCCAGTGTCACAAATGTGCTGTGCAGCTCCCGATCCCTCTGAAGTGCAGGGGATACAGATGTGACGGCAGTTGGAAGAGCTGCAGGTGGAAGGGGCACAGCCCCCAGGGGGTGATCCTTGGCACAGCTTGCCATGTGTGCCACAGGTTTCAGCTGTTTCAGCTTCTTCCCTGGCCAGAGAGCAGCCAAGGGTGCATGCCTGTGTGCTAACGTGATGGGAGTTGTCTTCTCTACCAGAATGCTTAGGTCTTTTTTCCCAGGAATTAGAGTGCCTTCAGGATGGATATCTTGTTATAGAATGGACAAGGACTGCAGCTGTGTTGAGTCTTCTGAGGGGAAATGGTTCTGAGCAGTGACTAAATGCACAGGAATTAACCAGAGGAGCAGGGGGAGGTGGACATGGCCAGTCTGTTCCCTGGTGCCTCACTCCACTTCACACTGCCCCTTTGCTTTACTGCAGGGAAAAGGAAGAAAAAGGAAGAGCAAGGAAAGCAAGATAATGGGAATAGAAATCGGAAAGACACAAAAGACACTAAGTCTGGCACCAAGAAGAGGAAGAACAGACAGAGAGGGGCCACGGTGCCCGTGACACCCACTAGCCCTGACCAGTAGCTGGCCTTGTGCGTCACCTGATGGCAAGACTCCATTGCTGCTATGTATATGAAGGCTTTATTGAACAGAGCACTGCTACACCACGTACACATGTCCAGAGACAGATATATACTCCAGACTGACCCACAGATCGACAGAGGCCACGCATACAATACTTAAGGAGGCTGCACACACACCCCACCCAGAACTGTGGAAGAACACTGCTGAGGAGTGGGAGCATACACGGAGGCAAAGCCCACAGCCCCAGGGCTCTGTGGGAACACTCCAGGGAGGAGAAATGGAGCATGAGCCAGTGAAGGACCCAGACATGGGATTGATTTCATGATCAAAGGCCTCAACTGGAGCCCAAGCATGCAGCCCCAGCGCAGGGGATGCTACTCAGCCAGGGGATGAGACTGAACCCATATGGCCACTCTCCCTGACCTGGGACCCAGACACACACACACAGAAGTGGCCTCTTTCTCTTCCCCCACCCCTTATTTTGTGTTTTAAGCTGTATGACTTTATCATTGCGAATACATGCTAAAAGTTTGTGGTAAGAGGTCAGTGGTCTCTGCCCTGAATCTGCTTCAAAGAATTATTTCAAATTAAAAAAAAAACAAAATCAAAATGACAACCAGCTTCCTGAGTGTGTGGTTCATACCTTGGCCCCTATGGAGGCTGGTGTCCCACAGGACAGAGACTCAGTTGTGGAAGGGAGACTCACCAAAGCTGTAAGAAAATCCCAGAAAATGCTGCCAGCTGCACTGCAGCCACAAATCAGCCATCCTGTGTGAGGGACCACAACTGCACCCCACTGAGCCCCGAGGAATTCTCCACTGAAGGATCCAGTTAACACACAGCAGATTGAGAAAATGAGAGGTTACAACAAACCACAGGTTTCTGAAACATTGTGACTCTGCTCAGACAGTCACAGCTCTGGGACAATCCCGGGCTGGGGACAGCCAGTCCGGCTGCCGGACACCACCCCAGCCTGTGGCAGAAGGGAGGCAGGTGGGAGGGGGAAGGCACAGCTCAGGTCCTGCAGAAGAGAAACAAATTTTTAAGTTGGGTAGAAACTACTTGTCTGCATCCCACTGGCTGGAATTCCCTGGATTGTCCTGCTCTGCGAGAGCTGATACCTGAGCAGAGGAACCGGGACAAGGAGTGTGCAAGACAGACCTAGCAAGCCCTGCATGGGATGCATGGGAACACTGCCTGCTCTGCTCAGGGAGCTCTTCCTTCGGCTGTCTCACCACTCACTGCCCTGGTATTTTAAACTGTGCTTTCTCTGTATAAATATGTAGAGACACATTTAATTTCTTGAGAGTTCAGCAAAAACTCTCTGGTCCTGAGGGATGGTGCTGTGGCTCACAGAGATGTGCCCAGGGTGGATCAGGGACATGCTGCTGGAGCTCCAAGTTCCCTGGTAGGGCAAAGGGCAGGGGAAACCTCACCCCAAACTAACCCTGGTGAGTCCAATCTTCGCTGTACTCACTTCCACACCACCTTCTGCTCTGTGGTTTTGGAGGGCAGAATGAGCCAGCGGGTGTGGAGGGTAGCTTGCGAGAGAGCTCCCTGTCCCTCCGAGGAGTCACCTGCCCACACCCACAGCCCTGGTTCTCTCCTGTGGCTCGTGGCACCCACTGAGGACTCAGCTAGAGCACAAGACACCCCAACTCCCTTCACCCAGCCACTCCAGGGCTGGCTTGGCTCGGTTCAGGATGTGGAGGCTGCACAGTTGTTTCGGCTCTGGAGCTGTACCAAGCTCTCTGTGACTGCTCTGCTGGCAGAAGAACCTTTCAGCCCATCGTCCACTTTGTGTTTAAGTAAACAAGAAGCTGTTACGTCTTTGAAAGGGGATTCCATTTCAGCATGATGATAAACGACCAGCATACCAAGCAGGGGGAGAAAGAGGTTCTTAAAAGTCATCCTTTGAGTTGTTTACAAATCATGTTCATATGATTTCTGAAAGCTTCTCAGCTGAATGATCCAATCTTATTCTATTTTCTAGCATGTGAGAGAAATATTTTGTTTGTGCCATGGCATTGCAAGTAAGCAGAACCATTTTCCCTTCCACTTTTACCAGCACCCATCAGTCACCCATTGGTGAACCTCAGCTCGCTCACTCGCTCTGCCTCCCTCCTGCTGCCATATCCCCATCTAGTTCTCAGTGAGGATTAAGGAAAAGAGAGTGCATTAGGAAAGTTTTCTGTATGAGGCTCTGGTAATGACTTGATTCCCTACAGTAACTCCTGGCACTATTAGCACAACTATTTCAAAACTAAACTGCATATAGTAAATCAACAGAACTTATTTTAGAGAACTCTAGGGATTATTAGAAAAACTGACAAACTTCTTTCTGTTGTAGCCTTTCCCCTACTTTCTTCATTTTTTCATAGCAAAATGGGAAGAAAAAGGGATAAAGGCAACAGGAAGTTTAAGATGCCTATTAAGATTATCCAAGATTTTTCAGCAGGGGTGATTTTAAAATTAAATTGTTTTAGAACAATTAGGGGAAATATGTAAAAAATAAATCCATTTTCTTCTCTTTTTTTGAATCAGCTCAAGAACTGTGCTTATTCCCACTCCCAGAGAGCTAGTTCAGTTATGAATTTAGAAACATTTTGCCTTTGACCAATGTGAACTGCACAATGAGCTCCCCAGTCCAAGCTGAGATGTCCTTAGCTGAGTGATGTCACCTCAACTCACACACATGTTAATGCTCTCTTTCCACACACTAAATAACCCTGTTGTGGTGTTCTCTCCATGGCATCACTGTAAAATACACGTCTTTAAACAAATAAATCAATAAATGGGTTTGCTGAACCAGCTTCATTTGTTTATTTACCAAAACTGGAGTCAAATCCCAACTAATCAAAAATGTCCACAGACAGAGCGAACCTGTCCTGGGAGCCTTCTGCCTACATCTGACAGTCAAAGGAACTGACATGGATCATGGATGGGAACGTCGCTGCTCCGACTCCTGCATGTATTCCCACCCTGTGCTTTGATCAGCTTGATGCTGAACGGGAGAAGCAGCTGCTGGATGGACAGATAGACAGAGAGATCCTTTGTCAGAAATTCTACTGCACAGAAAACAGCTTTATTTTCCCTGCTGAACAACCTGGTGTTATTCACTGGACAGAATTCCATTAACTCAGAAGCTGCAGGATGGTTTCTAGTCAGTTTCCTCAGCTTTTGAGCAATCCATCCCATGCCATGGGGGAACAAAGGACCAGGAATAATGGACAGCTTGCAGTTGTGGGTTTGGAACTGTTTGATTTCTCTCTCATTTGCAGAGATTTGGAAGCTAAAGCAGATGAATGTCACCAAACACAGGTTGGTTCTATCACATTCTTAACACTCTCTGGGTAATAAAAATCTGTATTTTTCATGATCTACAGTCAATGAACTGTGTGCACACACTCCTCACACAGTAATTCACTGACTTTCCACCCACAGAGAGGTGGAGGCAATGTATTAGCCTTATGTATTAGCCAATGTATTAGCCTCCTTAGCCCATGTTTATGTTAAAATGATTTCTCACTCAGGAGATATCTTAGCTTTGATTAAGGGAAACAGAGTAGGATAGTGAAACAGGTTATCTCCAAAACTGTTGTTTGGATTACATTGTCTGAGAACACTAAAAGGGATAGTTCAGATATATATTTACAGATTTTAGGAAGTCAATAGACTTCACAGAGAGAGATGATAGGCATCACATTTTAAAAAATCTTTATTAAAATTACAGAAATACCAGTGTATTTAATCAGTCACCATAAATAAACCACCCTGATAGCATTTATAGACACAGTAATACATCACACCCAACTCAATGCCAAACCATAGTTTGGATGGAGCTGCTTGCTGGAATCTCATGATTTTTGAAGAACAGGAAAAAAGAGGCAGCCAGGTAGGTAGTATATTGTTATTTACAGCCTGAGGTAAAGCACCGGTTTAGAGGCACTGGCAGGGGGCCTCAGCGGCGACAGCCCCTCCTATGCCACAGAGGAGCCCAGCCTGTCAGGGCAGAAGTTACTTTTCATGACTGTTCAAATCAAACCACAAGAAAACATTCATATTTAACTGCTTTAGCTTCCAGAGTGCTGGTGAATGCCAGATCCACGGTGCTGGCAGATGTTCCCAGAGTGAAGCCGAGGGGTCTGCAGCCTGCACAGCTCTGAGCCCACTGCATGCTCTGAGGGCTCGATCCTGCTGGCACAGCTCAGCCTGGGCTCTCAAAGTCCTCTTACACCTTTTTGCCTTTTTTCTTGAGTTCAGTTTTCTCCTCCCTCCCAACTTCCCCTGTTGCTTTCAGTCACCATTTTGGGAACTCCAGATCCAAGGCAACAATCCAGGATCACTTTGTTTTTCCTGTTCAAGAGCTGTCACACCTGGAGCCTTTTGCCAAGCAGCCCTGCCTCCTGCTCCTGCCAGCTCTATCCCTGGGAAGCCATGCCTGAGCAACTGAGCTGGGAAAGCTACTGTGTTGATAAACTGCCTACAGTATCTTCTGCTGTGATTTTGAAGATGAGCTACAAAGTCCACTTGCATCCTTGTGCTCTGCAGGGAACTGCTGCAATAGAGGGAGACAGTTGATGCTGCTTTATCCTGTTAAATAAAACAGAGGAGCTCAATACCACACTGAAAAAGGGCTCAGAGTGCAAGTCCAGTCTTATTCTGAACTCTTGGAAATCTACTTTTCCTTCATTTAATTGACAAAATCTGTAGATCATACAAGGAAGACAGTCTCTGCCAAAAATCCAACATCACTAGTTTTTAACAATACAATGGGAATAACCCTTCAGAACATATGTAATTATGGGAATGAGTCATTCCGATGGCATCACATAACCACATTCACTGGGATCTGACAAAGATGAGGCCACATAAAACTCAAAATTATTTCATTTCAGCCCTGATCAGGGCAGTGGTGCTGAGAAGCTAAGGCCACGTAGCAGAAGTGACAGACAAACAATCTGTGACTCCGTTGTCCTGGCTGGTTGTGGCACAGACAGTGTCCTGCTGCAGCCAATGGTAACAGAACAAGAAAAAGCTAAAAACTGAAATGGGGGGATGCATCAATAGTGAAGGAAAAGCTGTGAGTCATAGAGCAACAAAACATCAGTTGAGTGGAGCAAAATATCTGACTCGCACGTTATCAGATACACAATAAACAGCCGCAGCCTCAGGGGTGCTGCAAGTTAAACACCAACTGCTGGCCCCAGTGATGGAATTTGGGTTAGGGAATACGTGAGAGTGAGGAAAGCACAGCAGGAAGGTGCCAGTTTGAATGCAGGTCCCACACATTATCAGTAGGGGCTTTTCTTATGACAGAAAATCCAGGCTCATAGCCCACCCCAGTGGGGGTGTGAGGCATGCCGTGAGCATGGCTGGGTAAAGGGCCTGAGCCCTCCCACCAATGCTTCCAACCTGGGAATTCAGCACCCAACTCTGGGGCATCCCCAAGACAAGTTCTCCCTGCCACAACCTCCTGCCCAAAGCTGGCTGGGTCTGTTCTCTCACAGAAAGAGACGGGGACTTTCTGGCTGCACCCCAAGATCTCTTGCTAACAATAAAGAGGGAGTTTTCTTAGTGGAAAGGAAGAAAGAGTGGGGGAGAGCAGAGCAAATATTACTCAACTATTTAGTCTAAAATTTTGAAAATCAAAAGGCTCTTCTGACAGATTGATATCGACTCTAATAGAAAACACACTTGTCCTGGGAAAACTCTTCTACATGAGCCTCGAGTCTGATAGCTTAAACAATTATCTACAATTTGGAACTGATTTTTTATGCCCACATCAATGTGTACTTTTTCAATGCCCAAGGCACAGATAATTCTATTAAGAGAAAAACCAGAACGTGTAGGCTTAAGCCAAACAGCCTCCAACTCCAGACTCCGTCTTACAAAACATGTCCCAAGGCCTGACTCATCATGGCTGCTTTGTACAGCAGGGACTCTACACCTCACAGTAAAATCATTAAAAGAACAGAATCCCAGCAGCTCTGTTATTGTTCTGGGTTTAAAGGAGTATTAGCAGCACCAGAAGGACATTGCACTGGCTGGGAATGCTCTGCTGCTAATAAGTGTTTAGGAAGGATAGGCCAGAGCTCTGTTTTGGAGAAGTATTCCCCAATGTGCTGAGCTTGGCCCTAGCCCAAGCTCTGGTATCAATTAACACTGTTTCAGTTCAGCTTTGTTCATTTCCCCTAGGTGAGGAGCTTTCAAATTGCTATTAAAATCTGGCAGTAACATGAATGTGGGCTTAGGCTTTGGACACAGAACTTGAACAGATTTGATTTGTTAGTGCACTGTCCATGCAATTCTTTACACGCACATAAAAACACCACTGTTGTTATTGCTAATTTTTAAAATTCTTTGCCAGTAACCCAGAAAGAACAGCCCCGTGCGCCTGTAAACACCCACCAGCACTGCCTTGTGCTTGAGTCTCTGCTGCTGAGGCAGTGCCCTCTAGCAGCCCCAGTGCCCCTCTGGCCGCCCCAGTGCCCCACCAGCCGCCCCAGTGTCCCACCAGCCGCCTCAGTATCCCATGAGCAGCCGCAGTGCCCCCCAGCAGCCCACTGCCCTCCAGAAGCCCCAGTGCCCCTCCAGCTGCTCAAGTGTCCCACGAGCAGCCGCAGTGCCCCCCAGCAGCCCACTGCCCTCCAGAAGCCCCAGTGCCCCTCCAGCTGCTCAAGTGTCCCACGAGCAGCCGCAGTGCCCCCCAGCAGCCCACTGCCCTCCAGAAGCCCCAGTGCCCCTCCAGCTGCTCAAGTGTCCCACGAGCAGCCCCCATTCATCAGCGAGTGGCAGGGAGAGTTACTGCCGCTTTCCCGAACTATTCCCATTATGTTTCTGTGAACAAACACCCAAACAATGGGGGCTCCCGTGCCAGCGCCCCCGCCGGTCATTCGAACCACCCCGCGGCCCTGGGCCGGACCCGGCCAGACCGCAGCGCTCCGGGGCGGGCACCGCCGCGTCCCGCCGCCCCCGGAGACGGGGAGTGACACGGAGCACAGGGGCACATGGGGGACACAGGGGAACGTGGGGAACGCGGGGGGACAGAAGGGGACCCCGGGGGTTCCGGGGCCGAGCGGGGGGGCAGGGCGCGGGCCGAGCCCACGCGTTGCCCTGGCAACCGGGGCCGCACGTCGTTGCCCGGAGATGCCGCCTGCGCCTGCGCCGCCGCGCGGTGGCTCCCGGAAGTGCGTCAAACGCTTCCGCGCGCCGGAAGTGCCGCGAGCGTGTTCCCGGCCCGTCCTGAGCGCTCCGGGCCCGTCCCGCCACCGGCATCGCCACGATGGTGAAGCCGCGGTACAAGGGCCGCTGCTCCATCAACCCCTCCCGCGCCAGCACCAACCCCGGTACGGTCGGGGCCGCGGGCCGGGCCGGGCAGGACCGGACCGGACCGGACCGGACCGGGGCTGATACTCTCTTGTCTCCGCAGATCGCGTCGGGGGCGAGGGAGGGAACAACATGCGGGACCGAGCGACCATCCGGCGCCTCAACATGTACCGGCAGAAGGAGCGCAGGTGAGCGCGGCCCGGCCCGTGGGGGCGGTGGGTCGTGGCCTGGCCGCCTTCCCGGTGCTGGCCGGACAGGGCCGCGCCAGGGACAGGCGGAAAAACGCCTCGTTACTGGCACGGTGTCACTCCATCGTGTGCTCTGTAACCCCGTGAGCTGGGGAGCCTGATCCCGAGCTCTCAGCAGCCCAGCGTTGTACCAGGAATACAGCTGGGAAACACTTGATGCATCTGGCTGGAATGTCATGAGACCCAAAACACCCAGAATTCCCGAATTTCCCACAGCAGCATAGCTCAGAAGCTCCCCCCAGAATGCCTGAAGAACTTCAGCTCCCTTCAGTGTCTTCACAGGAGGGTCCCCCTCTCCCCCAAGGAGGGATCTTCTGCAGGACCCTCTGTGCCGCAGTCAGGGATCACTGGCAGGGAAGCAACACCCACCACATGTCTGTGCCATGGCAGTTCTGAGAGTCTTGTTTCACATCAACACTTTTGGTTTCTTTTGCCAAATTTCCCCCTGTTTGGAGTGCAGATGGGGAGGAGGGATTTTGAAATATTGCTGAATTTAAACCAGGTCTCATCTTGTGAATCCTGTATTGGTGAGTCCTGCAGAGCTGGTGGGCAGAACTGCTGGAAAGGCTCCATGAGAGAACACAGTGGGATTTGCTAGAAAATGGTACTTGATGCCTTTTGGAGCCCCATGAGCCCTTCGTGGGCTGACACAACCAGCTGCAGGGAGAGTCTGGCCAGGCTGGAGTGAGACCAAGGGCTGTGACTGCTGTCGCTGCTGCTCAGGGTTGGATTAACTCACCCGCACGGAACACACGGGAGAGCCGGCTGTAGGTGAAAGGTCTCTGCAGTTCTCCTTCTGGCCTGGTACGCACAAGGGCTGGAGGGGTTAGTGTTGCCCCTGTTCACTGGCATGTCTTCATTTGTCCCTTAGGAACAAACATGGCAAAGTGATCAGACCTCTGCAGTATCAGTCAGCAGTGGCACCGGGCACAGTTGCAAGAGTGGAACCAAATATCAAATGGTTTGGTGAGTTTTGTCCTACTTCCAGACTCAGCAAGCTTAAAAACTCTTGGACTTCATGTGTTGACAGGTGTTTGTTTTGGAATGGTGGTCTGAGAGCTGTGTGGGACAGGTGCTCAAAGGGAAGGTGAGGGACCCCTGCTGTTGTCAGCCCTCACCTGTTCCTGTGCTTTGGGGGTTTGCTTTCCATACAGTCCCCTAAGGGTGGTTATTTTGGCTCCTGTGGCCGTTCCCTGGGGTTTGCCCATGTGTATGGCTGTTAACTGTCCTAGAGATACTTTTAAAATTTCCTTTAAATGGTGGAAAAGAAAGGGATTGGCTGCCTATTTGTGCTATTTGGGCTTGGTCTCAAGTAAAACCCTCTGGGTTTGTCACTGGTATTTTTGATCCTAGATGGAAAGTTCATGTTTAATAGTGTCCCCAGGGTCTTTGGAGCAGTTAAGATCAGGAATGGCCAGGTGTAATGTTTGTTTTTTACATGCAGGAAATACTCGTGTGATCAAGCAATCATCCCTACAGAAATTCCAGGAGGAGATGGAGACTGTGGTGAAGGATCCTTACAGAGTGATCATGAAGCAAAAGAAGCTGCCCATGTCCCTGTTCTATGACCGAATCAAACCACACGTGGGTATCACTTGCTGTGCAGGTGTGTGCACACAGGGCTGCGAGGACGGTGATTTACCTGTGAACAGTTGTGCTGGCTCTGCCTAGTCTGAGGAAATACTGGGTTCTGGAAGCCTTAAGAGGGGCAGCTGTAGTGGATTCCGTGAGGAAGGATGGTTCTGATTCCCCGTCACTTTGGGCATTGAATGCGATGGCGAAGAAAGATACATTGTTTAATAAAAATTCTCATTTTCCAATAGGAAATTACCCCCAAAATTCTTCCCTGTGAGGGTGGTGAGGCCCTGGCACAGGTTGCCCAGAGAAGCTGTGGCTGTCCCATCCCCGGAAGTTTCCAAGGCCAGGCTGGATGGGGCTTGGAGCAATCTGGGATAGTGGAAGGTGTCCCTGCCTGTGACAGGGGATGGAATGAGATGGGCTTTAAGGGCCATTCCAGCCCAAAGCCTTCTGTGATTCTATGATAGGTTATGATATTATCATATTATGATCTAATTTCTGGTTGGTTGGTGTGCCAGCTGATGTTCTAATGCCTCTAACAGCTCCTGGGCCTTTTTTGAGGCTGCTTCGCACTGCAGACATTCGTGATGAATTGGAACTCAAATACGTGTGTTTTTTCCTTTATCAGAAATTCTTGTTCATTCAGCCTTCGTTTCTAGTACATCAAATTTTAGTTACTGCCATATTTTTTCACAGTGTCTAAACCATTATTTTGGACTCTTGGTAGCTATTTTGTCATATGGAAACCTTCTAAGTTCATGTCATAAGAACGTTATTTAAATTAGGGAAAAAGTTGTGTTAAAATGTGCATTACAAAAACAAATTGCTGCTTTCAGCGATGGATTGTTTGCTGTTCCAAGAAAAGCTGGCTTTCATTGCAAACTTTAAAATCTACAATTTTGATTGTAATTAGCCCTGACAAAAATCTGACGAGATTTGTGCTCTTGTTACAAAAATAAGGAATGATCAAAGATAGCAGCTGAATTTTCCTCACGGTGGTTGTAATTGCATTTGACAGCATTTATGGTGAAAGAACTGAAGCATGGTTCGTTGGCAAGTGCAGAACGTTTTGTTGCTTATTAAATATCCACACTTGTGTTTCTCAAAGCTTGAGCTGGAAAACTCAAACTTTGTTAGGGAAGTGCCTGTCAATTGTTACAGGCTGCCAGGGCTGTGCTGAACTCAGGGCTCCTTCACTGTGTGTCACGAGAGATGGAAAAAATGGTGCTTGGGGTTTATTTTTTTACCAACCTGTTTTTCTTCAGACCTCCAGAGTTCACATTCTTGACACGGAAACATTCGAAACAACGTTTGGCCCCAAATCACAAAGGAAAAGACCAACTCTGTCTGCAAGTGATGTGCAATCTCTGGTTGAGAATGCTAAGGCCTCGTCAGAGTCTTATGACCAGGGCAAGGACCAAGACCTGGTGACAGAGGACACTGGTGTAAGGTGACTGGAAAGGAAAGATGATTCATTGTTTACATGTACGAAAAGCCAGCCTTGTTTTTAAAGAAGTATCTGGTACCTCCATGAATGCTGTTACTGTGTGAGGAGTAAGGAAAAGGAGATTAGCTGAATATGGGATTTTGGCTAAATACCAACTATTACTTGGGCTTTGTCCCCTCTTCTGTCTGTAAATGGCTTTAGAGAAGAGAAGACCCTGACCCCGTATCTGCTGATGTATCTGGTGATGGTTGCTGATGTATCTGGTGATGTCTTCTAGGGATGAAGCACAAGAGGAAATCTTTAAGAAAGGACAGTCCAAAAGAATCTGGGGTGAGCTCTACAAGGTAAATGGCACTTGGAATTTGCAGCAGTCATATCTGTCAGCCTTTACACAGTTAGGGGCCTCAGTACAGCATTGAAATCCTGTCCAGCAACAATGAGAAAAACTCATAGAAAATAGATTTTCATTTCCAAATCTCTGCCTGACTGAGCTTGATGCTTGAGCTCTTGTCCTACAGGAACAAATATTCTTAAAATACGTCATCTAGAAGAGGACTGGCAGAGTGAAGGTGTAAGTTTCTCTTGGGTTCCTGGGTCTTCACCACAAGTAGAAGAGTCATATTCCCTTAAGCTTCTTTAGGCTGAAAACATCTGGCATGTTGATGGGGTCATCTTCGGAGAGCTCTGACCCTCAATTCTCCATGAGCCACCATGGCTGCCAGAGAAATGGAGACTGAGTGAATTGGAGACTGTATGAGCAGTTTGTGTGCTCTCAGTGACTCTTAGGTGTGAAATTGCTTGACTTTTTGCTCTGAATTTCTGAATGTAGCTTAAAACCTTTTCATTTGGATCTAAAAGCACTGGGAATGATTGAGCAAAACAGATTTCAGTAAGAGGCTGCCAAAACTGCAGGAAAAAGCTGTGAAACAAATTCTCTTGGCTTGAAGCAAGTTTTAAAATGACAGCTCCCTGCTGTAGTTATAGTGGACTAACAGCAGGTTCCTGCTTGGTTGTGTGTTTCATATTGATCCAGAAAACATCCTTTATACCCTGATCCGTTATGAAATGGTAGAAGGGAACTGTTGCTGAATGGATGGCAAACACTGGGGGTTTATGTGCTGCAGCACTTTAGTTTTCCCATTTGGGTGTAGTGTTTTCTTTCCCTGGTGCATAAGAACAGGTAAAAGTCATTCAGCTGTCCAAGCTGAGGGATTTGGAGGGGATTTAGGAGAGGAGAGAGTGGAGCATCAGTGGATGTTAGTCTGAGCTTCACTAGTCTGTGAGGAAGTAGCAGTTTGGGAAGGATACGAGGTTTTTAAATTAATGATGTAGTTTCAAATATGACTAGTTTTCATTTGGGAGGTACAGATACTTTGCTTTCTGCAAAATCCTTCACTTCTGTGTGAATTTTTTGTTTTTCAGGTGATTGATTCATCAGATGTTGTTGTTCAAGTTCTTGATGCCCGAGATCCCATAGGCACTCGCTCCCCACATGTGGAATCTTACCTTAAAAAGGAGAAGCACTGGAAACATCTCATTTTTGTCCTGAACAAATGTGATCTCGTTCCTACTTGGGCCACTGTAAGCACAGTCTTGCCTATTATTCCGTGGACCTTCTTTGTTCCTGTTGTAGCTGTGCTGTAGCTCCATGCCAGTCCCCATGCTGTTTGGGAAGGGCATGCTGCAACTGGGGCACTCTGCTTGCCTGCAGTAAAAGTAACAATTACCATGTAAATCTGTCCAAGTTTAGCCAAGTTGAGCAACACACACCAGCCACAAATTCCCTACTTCCTCTGTCTGGATTTAACAGTTCAGCTGTTGTCTCCAGAGTATGCTAAATGTTAGTCTGCCTAGGATCCATATCCACCCCAGCTGGTTTGCTTTATGTCATTAAACTAACGAGTTTTAGCTAGCAGTGAAGGCATTTTTGGGAAATTGTTTGTCTTTTATACAAACAATACTCAGTGCTTTTAGCTGTTGGGTTGGGGAAGCGCTTCAAAGGTTCTTCCCTAGCAATGTTCGTGGGCAGTTGCAGTTGTGAGCTCAGTGCAGATGCTGTGTCCTCCTCTCTGAGCACATAGTGTCACTTTCCAGCCCAGGGTCTCTAACCCAGTCCCCTTTGCCTCTCCAGAAGCGCTGGGTTGCTGTCCTTTCCCAGGAGTATCCAACACTCGCTTTCCATGCCAGTCTCACAAACCCATTTGGCAAAGGTGCTTTCATACAGCTCCTAAGGCAGTTTGGAAAGGTACAAAACAATTTTGGGGATCTGTGGTTGGTTAGGGGGGTTGCTGTGTGGTCTTTTGCTTCGTTAGCATTTGGGGTTCAGGACTGCAGTGGTAATTCTCTCCCTCACTCTGAGATGTAAAAGGATGTGTTATTTCTCACCAGTTACACTCTGACAAGAAGCAGATCAGTGTGGGATTCATTGGTTACCCCAATGTTGGCAAGAGCTCAGTGATCAATACCCTGCGGTCCAAGAAGGTCTGCAGTGTCGCCCCCATTGCAGGGGAAACAAAGGTAGGAATATCCCTGTGTTAAAGATACAAATGTGGTCGAAGGCAGAATTCATGTGAAAGCAGCCTAATGACCTTGTCAAGTTTTGCACTGACCTCCACAGGTTGTGTGACACTGAGGAGGGGCTAATGGACAGTCCCTGCTCTGAGGTACTGCTCTGGCAGCATTCCCAAATTCCCACTCTGGTGTACTGCAGTGCTGTGATGGCAACACTCAGCTGCCCTCGCTCCCTGTCTGTGCTCTCCTGATCGAAATGCTGGGTTAGACTCTGTTTCTCTGACTCTGATCTTCAAAAATTAAACAAGGACTATGTGGAAGGTGCTGATGGGGAACTGCTGATCTCTTTCAGGTGTGGCAGTACATCACCTTGATGCGGCGGATTTTTCTCATTGACTGCCCTGGGGTGGTTTATCCATCAGGAGACTCAGAGACAGACATTGTGCTGAAGGGAGTGGTATGTGTCTGCACTGGATGCTGGAAAGCTTTCCTGTTATCACTGTGATGGTCTCAGAGGAATGACTGCACACTTCCAAGGGTTGGTCCTCTACCGTGCTTTTTCAGGTTCAAGTTGAAAAGATTAAGAGCCCCGAAGACCATATTGGAGCTGTGCTGGAGAGAGCCAAAGCAGAGTACATCAGGAAGACATACAAAATTGATTCCTGGATGGATACAGAAGACTTCCTTGAGAAACTTGCTGCTAGGACTGGAAAACTGCTAAAGGTGCGACAGCTTCCTGCATTTGCAGTCTGGAAGGGCGTGTGGCCTGTTTTGAACATGGGAAATGGGCATGTTTCTATTGCTTACAGGGCATAGGAGGGCTGTGTGCCCTGCAAACATGGACATAAATTTTTCCTGTGTTTTCTCAGGGTGGTGAGCCTGACTTGCAGACTGTGAGCAAGATGGTTCTCAATGACTGGCAGAGGGGCAGAATCCCTTTCTTTGTGAAGCCACCGAATGCAGAACCAGGTCAACCAGGTCCCCAGGTGTGAATGTGATGCTTGTGCCTCCTCTTCCCACGTATTTGATTTTCCTAATGGTATTCACTGCTGCTTTTCCCAGAGTGCCATGAGACTTGGGCAGTGCATGTTGTGGGCTCTGCCCAAGCCTGGTCCTTCAGGTGACACTTGAATTTGGTAAGGACCAGGTAGCAGTGCTCTTTACAGAGATGTCTGAGCCATTACTGACTACCAGAAGTATCAGTAATTATGTTGTCATCTTAGGCTTTTTCGGAAGAGAGAAAATGGAAATCGTTCCTGAAGATGGTGGGACAGACTTTGGGGATAATATATCCATGACACTCTTCCTTGCAGCCTCCTGTGTTGGAAGCATCTCTGACATCCAGCCAAGATAATACTGAGGAGAAAGTCTCTAAGTCGGTGGCATCAGGTGTGGAGCCAGAAGAGGGGAACAACACAAACACTGAAATCAGGCAGCTCATGTCCCATGTTCGGCAGAACTTCGGCAGGATTAATGTGGCACCTCAGTTCTCAGAAGAAGACCTAGTTCCTGTGGATGTGCCAGGTTTTGATGACACAGACAATGATTCCTCTGGAGAGGAGAAGCAGGAGGAGGAGGAGAAAGAGGAGAATGAGCAACATCAGGATCCGGGAGAGGAGGAATTGCAGCTGGCTGCACCAGGTGCCCAGGAGAGCTCTAAAGCAGTTCTTAAGGCTTTGGAGGACAAGATTGCAAAATACAAAAAATTTCTGGATAAAGCCAAGGCCAAGAGATTCTCAGCAATAAGGTACCTGAATCTGTCCAATACGTTGCAGGGGAAAAAAGGGTTGATGAGGCTCTGCTGTAGTTTGATTCCATTCCTGACTTGCTTAAGTTCCCCTGTGCTGCCAACATACAAGTTGCCATAGCTACAAGGGCTGGAAATTTGGCCAAGTAGCAGTTTGTTTTTGAAAGATTATTCCAAGAAGTGCTATTTACCAGCAAATTAAAAATGTTCTCACTTTTGGAAAGCTGCCTCTTAAACTATGGATTAGAATTACCATTATCTTGGTATTCTGGGCAGCAATGCTGCATCCTTGGATCTCTCCTTGATGTTAGGTAATACCAAGGCTGGATATACCTGGGTCTTCGTGCATGTGCAGAGAATTCTGGCCCAGTTTTAGCAAAGCTCACTCACCAGCCTTGCAAGGACTGAGATTTCAAGGTTTAAGTGCTACATTTTCTCTCTCATACTGCGTATGAGCACAGTAACTCCAGTGACAAGGGCACTGCAATATTTTGGTGCAAAGACTGTGGCTTTGATGCTGATGGGGGACTGGGATCTGCTGGAGTCTGATGGCTTCTCAGAGGTGGTCACAGTTTGTGTAACAACAGTCTTTTATTGCTGGTTTTATCTTCTGTAGAATCCCTGAGGGACTTAGTGACAAAGTGTTTGCGAAATCCATGCAGAAGGCTGAAGAATCCAAAGAAATTGAAGACAGAGGTAAAACAAGATTAGTAGATGTTCTTAATCTACATTTGGAAATCTTATGAGCCAGAGAAAAAAGGGCATTAAGGGGAGAAGCATCCATTCGATCCTGTGTGCAAGTTCTTTTCCCCTAAAACGACTTAAATCTCCCTTCAGATGACCCAAAGGCTGCTGCTGAGCTGGTGTAGCCTTCCTATAGACCACTTGTCTGTGTGATGGGAGACATCCCTCTTAGTGAGGGAAGATACAGTGAAGGCAAGTGTTGAGTTGCAGCACCCTGGGCTCTGGACAGGCTACAGCCAGAGCAGCTCCCTTTGCCTGGGGTGTTACACAGGAAGGAGTGGACGGGGCTTGGGATGTTAAAAAAGCAGAGATACTTCAGGCTATGGGTTTTACTGTAGCTTCAGTTGCTGTAGTCAGTTTGAGTAAAGGCACAATCAGGTGGGAGATCCCTGTCCTGACAGGACTGTGGTATTCTCCTGGACTTTTATGGGGCTGGAGCAATCTGCTTCTTGAGAGCAGTTTTCACTGTAATAGCTGGTGATTCTCTTGTGAGGAACATTCATGTTGTTTGGGTAGAAACTCTTAAATACAGCCAAGGGAATGTGTTACTCGAGGAGTTGAGATGGTGACCTCAGCCTGAAGTTCTTCAAACAAATGAGTGTTCTGGAAGATAGCAAGTGTGTGATCTCTGCTGTTTGCAGGCAGCACAGAGAAGAAAAGAAAGAGGAAAGCAGAAGAGGAAGGTGATGGTGATGATGACCAGTTGGGTAGACAGCCTTGTAAGAAACTCACATCCAAAGAAGTAAGTGTGATTTCGTATAGTACAACTAAGCAGGGAAATAAGCTGGCTTTTTTATCCTTGGATTGCCTGTTATCACTAAAGAGCTTTGAGACTTTGGGCATGAACAGAATGGGAATGAAAACTGAATTCTGTTATGAATGTTCTGGCACAACTTCTGTCACACCCCTCTTACCTGCCTATGCACACCAGATTGCATCTTCTGTCTTGCTGACTACTTCTGTAAAGACTAAGTGGAGCTTACTCTCATAAGAGCTGGGAGGGATGGGTTCCATATAGAGTCACTTCAGTCACATTTTGTTTGAAATTATTTATTTTACTTAAGGCGTGTGGAATACGAAGTGAACACCATTGGAGAGCTGCAGACACTGAGGCTCTAGATGCTGGGGATTTGCTAATGTGTTTTGTGTTTGCAGAGGAGACGAGCCGAGAGGCAGCAGCGCTCCAAGAAAGTCGGAGTCCGGTATTATGAAACTCACAACGTGAAAAATAAGAATAAGAACAAGAAAAAAACTGACTTGGAGGAACAAAGATCAAAGCACAAAAAATACAAAAATAAGCAATAGCTGCTTATTCTATTAAATTTTACATAAAACAGCTCTAGTATGCGGTGGCTTTTTTTACTATAAAACTTGTGGTTCCTGTTCAAAGCCCAGTGTGACCGGTCTGTCCTGGCCCTAGGAGCAGCATCTCTCTCTTTGTTTCTGCATCATCTGAATGTTCTTTGTGCAGTTGGAGCTGATGGTATTTCCACATCGCCATCTCAGGCCAGCAAACACTGCAGTAGCCAAACAGCTACTCCAGTGTTGCTCAGTGGTGGGGTTTGGGTGGGTTTTTTTCTGGAATCTGGCTTCATGGGGTTTTTCACATGACTACAGGGAATTCTCTTTCCCATGTTCACTTGCCATGTAACCAGCTGCTTACACAGGTACCTCAAGCAGGGATTTAATTTGCTTCCATTGAGAAGTGAGTCTATGACTGCCGTTGTGCCCCTTCATTTCACTAGAAACGCTCACACCCAGAGCGTTGGTGTCGCCTGTGCTCAGTTACTGCTGATGGTTCTGACAAGGGATTTTGATGTACAGTTGACACCAGCTTGCAGGTACTCAAGGAAATAGCCCCAAGACACCTGTCCAAGAGTGAGCTGCCATTTCTTTCTTGGTGCATGTAACTCACATTTCTTGTAGACACTTTTATATTATTTGTGAATCTTCTACAACATTTTCAAACTAATAATGTCAGAAGTTTGCATTTTAAAATGTTTATTAGTTATTGCTTTGAAGGTCATTAGCACGTTACCAACAGGCAAGTCCCAGACAAGTTCACTGTTCAAAGAGCTGACTGCTGAGATGGCACTGAAAGAGGGAGCAGTAATTAATGAAGCTCTTGAATTTCAACTCCTCAAGAGAGAAAGAACACAGTTACACTGCCTGCTGTTACTGGTAAGTGAAAACTCAAGATCATTTTAGGAAGACAAATCTTTCTCACTAATTGCAAGCTTCTTGCTCTGACAGCTCTTCTGAGCCTGCCTTGAGGACAACAGAACAATTAATTCTTTGCTGCAACGATGCTTTCAAGTTGGGTCTGAAAAACAAATGAGATAGTGAGACAAATTAGATTCCCTAACCTAAAAAATTAACCTGCAGTGCTATGAAGGGCTAAATTTTCTGTTGTATGTTCACAGCGAGGAGGTGAGGGATGCTGCACTGCTACCAGGAGAACCAGGCCAGGTTTGTTCCCCAGCCATTCCATTCCTACATATTTTATAAATTAGTTTGTCGTTCCTGGCATGGACACTTGTTGCATTCTGAGGAGAACAGACCTGGCCTTTGCTCTGGACAATGAGAGAGACTTGGTTTAGAATATGAAGCATCAAGGGGGAAATTAAATAAAAGCTGTTGAAACAGTGGTCTGAATTCTCTGATTTCAGGCTGGACTATAGCCTGAAATTTAATTTAGCTATATGAGCTAAATTACGTATTTGGCTCTCTAGCATTTGGGACACAAACTGACTCTGGGACAAGAGTAGCTGGGAACACTAAGTTTGGTCATTACTGAGACAACTTGATGCCACTTAGTGGATTGATGGGAGCAGCCACCACAGTAGCCTACAGCAGTGGCACACACAGCTGGTGAAGTACAGGTTCTTCAAAGAAGAGATGGATTCAGGGGCAACAGACATCTGATCTAAGATTTTGTGTCCTAAAACATTCCAAGGTAGCCGGAAAATGTGGGTTAGAAAGTAGGATCTGTAGGAAAAGCAGCTTGCTCTAAGGGAAATGTTTTTAGCTGTAGCCAGAAACATTTGATGTTGTTCAGGGTGACATTCTTTCCTTACTCAAAAGATGTGGGATTTTTTTTCTTTTAAAAACAAAGTACAGAGCAGAAGCTCTGTTCTCCCCAAAGCCACATGCACAAATAATTATCCAGTCCCCACACAGTTGTTCTTGGGTAATATTTAATGTTAAATGGTATGTTGTGTTACTAGAGCTTTAATGGTTTTAATGAGAACTTTACCACTAGTATTTGGAATTCTGGATTTTTACTGACCTTCAGCTGCTGGTTTGTCCGTTTGAGGAACAGAACCTCTTCGCTGTGTTTCTTCTCTTCTATTTCTCGCCGTTCATTTTCTTGCCTTTCAATAGCCTCACACTTCGCTTTCTCTTCACTCACTTGTTTTTCCAGCTCCCTGTTTTCCTCTTCCAGTTCTGCAATCTTGGAAAAGAGTACGCATGTCTCAAGTTTTGTTGGCAAATAGTCAATTTGCAGTTAGGATGGCACAAAGGTGTTTGTAGTACATTCTTTAAAGCTGTAGAACGAGCTTCAGAAGTGCAGCTAAGCCCAAGGACAGTGAGACGAGTATTTTGATGGTCTTTGCTGCCATCTCGTGGAAATGGAAACAATGGATTTAAGGATATAAAATTTGCTATCATGTTGTGTATCACATGCAGAACGTTCACCCCATCCATCATGGGGTGAACAGCCCCACTCACCCTTTTCTCCATGTGGGCCTTGCCCTGCTCGGCCTGCAGCGCCTTGCGCACGCCGAAGGCTACGCTACTCTCGTACAGTGCCTGGTAGGCAGACAGGGTCAGCTGGAGCTCATCCCGGACCCGCAGCAGCAGCAGCCCCCGCTCCGCACAGCTCACTGTGGTCTGGCGGATCAGCTCGTCTGCAAATAAGAACAGTAGCTGCAATGCCTTTATCTGGGAGTGCTGGACACACACAGGGCTGGAGCTGCTCATCTTACCCACTCCCTGCACCACACAACCAAGAATTTACTAGAGATAGTAATAATTGATTTGTTTTGTTACACTGCAGCTGTAGCATTAAGCGTAGCAGGTAAAAGCAGAGTGATGGTACAGCCCCTCAGGTAATGCCAGTGATGCTAATCCCCTAAAGCTGTAACAGCACACACTTAAAAATGTGTAATGACTTGTTGCAGTTATGGGGGAGCTTTCAGAGGATCCTGCTCTTCCTTGCCTTTTGGCGACCAGTGCTGTGTCATTAGAGTGTGTAAGATATACACGGGTTTAAGTTACTTTAAATAAACTGTTGGTTTAAGTGCAACTAAGAGGATAACTAAGAGGATTGCACGCTGATGTTCACGTGTAGGCATCTCCTGACAGCCTGTCCTTTGAGTGTCCTCCTGTGTGAGGAGCGCGAGCACCGCGGGCACTGACCGAAGCATTGGGTGTAGAGCTCCCTGCGCACGGGGCACAGCCCGGTCTCCCGCGCCTGCCGCTGCTGCAGCTGCCGGTCCAGCTGCTCCTGCAGCAGCACGACGTCCCGGCGGGTGCTGGGGGCGGTGGAGACCTCCTGCACCCAGAGCTTCTGCGCCTCCTCCCACTCCCTGCCAGAGAAGCACCGGCCGTTACCGGAGTCACCGGGCGCCCGCCGGGCGCTGCCGGCCCCGGCCCAGCCCCGCTCACCGCGGCGGCAGGATAGCGTTCAGGAGCTCCTGCGGCTGCTGCGTGGAGGGGATGCTCGCAGGGGTTCGCAGGGGGGTCCCCTTCGGCGGGTGACCCTGCGGGAACAGGAGAGGACACCGCCGTAGGAGCGGGTGGGGGGACCGCGGTCCCCTCGGCCCCCGGCCCGCTCACCCCCGGCGGAGCGCGGTATCCTCCTGCGTGCCCCCCATCCCCGCTCACCCCCGCGGAGGCCGTCTCTCCCCGCCGGGACACCAGCACGGGCGGGCAGTACCGCAGCAGCGATTCCGGCGGCGCCGCCATGGCGGCCGCGGCCCTATCACCATGGCGACCGCGACGCCGCCGCCGCGCACCGCCCTGCGCAGGCGCAGCAACGCCCAGGCGGAAGCGCTTAAGGGCGGAAGTGCTCGCGGGGCGGAAGTGGCGGCATTTCCCGTCGGGACGGCGCCATGGAGGCGGCGGCGGCGGGGGAGCGGCGGCGGGAGCGGCGGCGGCGGGAGGCGGCGGTGAAGGCCGAGCGGCGAAGCCCCCGGCGCAGCCCGTCGCCGCCGGGCGAGGAGCGGCGGGGCCCGACAGGGCCGCGCGCGGACAGCCGCGGCAGCAGGTAGGGAGGCCCAGCCGCTCGGCCCCATGCTCGGCCTAGCCCCGCCGCTCACGCCCTCCCGTTGTTCCCCAGGTCGCCCCGGCGGAGGAGCCGGTCCGGGCGGAGGAGCCGCTCCCCGCGAGGCAGGAGGAGCCGCAGCCACAGCCCGCACCACGGAGCCGTGAGGGTGAAGCAGGTAAATGATGCTGTCGGTACAGCGGGGCCCTGCGGGCGCCGCAGTGGACGCAGTTCCCGGAGACTCGGCCGTGCCGGGTACAGAAGGCGCCTCTTCACTTGTCAACTCAGACTGGGCCCTGCATCGTGTCCCATGAGCAGAGGGAGGATCTGGGCAAGTCAGGAGCTCCTGCCGCCCAGCTCGGGCTGTGCCACCAGTGACTGGAGCTCCTGTTCGAGCCCAGCCTGTGCCACAGCACAGGCGTCCCTGAGAGCTGCGTCCTTTGCCCGGAGCAGGTGACACTGCCTGTTTCTTGTGCTTTATTCGGTGCAAATTGTGGGAACCCAAGTAATCTGGCATGGAAATCTGTTCTATGTTGTGTCAGATCTGCACACACATGTCCTAGTATGTGTTTTACATGTGTAGGATTGGGATTTTCTGAAAGGCCAAGGTAGATCTGCTGCTCTTTCATTCTTATTGTCCCTTCCAGGAGCGAGATGATCACTGTCACAGGGGGAATGAGGAGCGGAAGCAGAGATACCCATCAGAGCAGGAGCACCGGCGGGACAGGAGTGGTGACTGGGACAGGCACTCGGACAGAAAGAAGAACCCCAGTGACAGGCCAGGAACTCGCGGCCATGAGCAGGACATACAGAACCTGCGGGAGCAGCAGGCGGAGAGGGAGTTCTACAATGAGAGGAGGCGAGAGCACCGGCAGGGCACTGAGGGCAGCGGTGACCAGAACCCAGAGCTCCGGCAGTCCGACAGCAAACCCAAAGAAAAAGCTGCTGTGAGCAAGGAGAAGCCAAGCTTTGAGCTTTCTGGGGCACTGCTGGAGGACACCAACACGTTCCGGGGGGTGGTGATCAAGTACAGCGAGCCCCCTGAGGCGCGCATCCCCAAGACGCGTTGGCGCCTGTACCCCTTCAAGAACGATGAGTTCTTGCCAGTGATGTACATCCACAGGCAGAGCGCGTACCTGCTGGGCCGGCACCGCCGCATTGCTGACATCCCCATCGACCACCCCTCCTGCTCCAAGCAGCACGCCGTCTTCCAGTACCGGTGAGTAGCTTGGAAACTTCGGAAGGAAAACAGCACACAAACCAAACGCCTTGGAATGCATGACTGGGAGGGGCGAGTTCACTGTCAGTACGTTTGAAATGGAATTTATGTGTGACTGCTGTGGATCATCCCAGCAGTGACCAAAAATATCTGAAATTCCTCTAATTTAGCCACAAGCAGAGAAATCACTTAGCGGGGTTAGACACAGAGTGGGGTGTGAATCCAGGCTGGAATAACCTGCCAGATGTGATTGACAGTAAAAGCATTTCAAGAAGAGGTTTGTTAGTTTGCTCTCTCACAGTGAGGGCAGCTGTGCTCTGATGCAGAGGGGGCTCCTGCTGCTACTGCTGACAGCAGTGCTCTCTTGGAGAATAGCCCAGCTCTCTTGGAGAACATCTGCCCCAATGCAGGAGTTGCTGTGTTACATCATCAGAGGTTTAGGGAATGATGCAGCCTTTTTCAGAACCTGCTCTGTCTCACACAGTTTCTTGTTGCTCCCATTGGGCTGTTCCGATCTTGGGATGGATGAGTGTTCACTGCACAAACCAGCCTGCTTGTGGAGCACAATTTCTGTCTCACCTGCTTTTGGAGCACATTTCCCATCTCTCCGGTGGTTCAGCCAGTGTTTTTGTTTTCCAGGCTGGTGGAGTACACCCGAGCTGACGGCACTGTGGGCCGCAGGGTGAGGCCCTACATCATTGACCTGGGCTCGGGGAATGGCACCTTCCTCAACAACCAGCGCATCGAGCCCCAGCGCTACTATGAACTGAAGGAGAAGGACGTGCTCAAGTTTGGGTTCAGCAGCAGAGAGTATGTCCTGCTCCATGAATCCTCAGATAAATCTGAGGCCAATGCAAAGGACGATGATGAAGAGGAGAAGGAGGAAGAGTCTGACAGTTAACGGATGAGGAAGAAGTTGGGGAGGGGCAGAGGAGAGAAACTCCTTGCAATTGAACAGGACTGGGATGTGAACACTGATGCCTCTTGTTGCCTTAAAGTCCTTTCTCTGTTGCTGGTCTGTTCCCATAGTTTGTTTTGGGGAACTTTGCTCATTATTCATCTTTGATAGTTTTGCATATCAGGAAATACAGCTTTACTTTTATTTTATTTTCCTCCCAACAAGCCGAAGAGCACCTGGACGTGAAAGCTCTGGTGCTGGAAACCCTCCACAGATGTTGCCAGACTCTTCCAGCAAACCATGTCAAACACAGACAGCATCTGGAAAATTATTTTTATGACTTGTTTTGTTATAGCCCTTTGAAAATGCTACAGACTGAAAGGTTAGTTAAAGAGTACCTGATGCACATCCTGTTCAGTAGTTTGCCAAATTCCTCTGCCTGTTGGGAGTTGTGACAGGAGAATTTACCTGGATCACTGCTGAAATGGCAGAAATGTGGCAGAGACCTTCATGTATTTGTATGTTTTGGCTATTTAATTTGCCCCATGGTGATTGAGGGATGGGCATTTCAGTGGAATTCTGCCTGGAAATAACAAAGGAATGTGAAACAGAAGTTAAACAGTTCCTGGAATTTCAGGTGATGAGACTGTGACTGAGGGCTGAGGGCCCCTAGTTTCTTGTTCCCACACACGATGCTGAAACTGTCCTGGATGTGGAGTGTCTGGGTTGGAAGCTGGAGCCATTATTTCTGACCCCACTCCAGGGTTTGTTTGTGTCACAAAGAAACACCTTTGATTGGGTGACATGTTTCAACCAGAGTTTGCACTATTTAAGTTCTCTTTTTATAAGAACTTACCAAGTCCCTTGTTTAACACAGTCTTCTCCCTGTAAAGAAATCAGTGTTTAGGGAGAGAAGCACCAGTCCCACTCACTGGGAGTTGCATAGTCTTTGGTGTCTCCTCCACGTTGCTTTATGTTAAATGTGTACGTCCCACACTTTATCGATTCACTTGGGTGTTTGTGGTCTCACCTGTTCGTCCCTGCTGTGTACAGACTGTACACAAACAGTGTTTGTACACATTGATGGTGTAAATATGGGGCATTGCTGTGGGATTTCAGATGGGTAAGATGGAGTTTGAGCAGGAGGAGCTCCTTTATATCTACTCCAAGGGTTTTTAAATAAACAATTTGTAAATTTAGCCCTGATTACTTTCAGTTGTAATATTTTTCTAGTGTCCTTTTTTTTTTCCATGAAAGAGATGAAGTTTCAGTACTTGTTTCTGTATTACAGAAACCAAGTAAGTTAAAAACGGCACGATTTGTGTACTAGAGAGGCTGTTAGCGCTGGAGGTTTGTATCATTCCCCTTGGCCGGGCCTTTCTCATCTGAGTGTGGCCAAGGTGGCTCATTCTGTGTCCCCTGACACGGTTCACACAGGAACGTGGAATGGGGTCATTGCTGTACTGCGAAAGGGCAAACCGGCCCCCCGAGTGTCACTGCAGAGGATCAGAGTGACATAGTTTAATAGGATCATAGAAAGGTTTGGGTTGGAGGGACCTTAAAGACTCCAGAATCACAGAATATCTAAATTATTAAGGTTCGTACATTACTCCCGTACTGGTGGCTGCTGTCGCAAAGGCCGCCACTCCCCCGCCCCTCCCGCATCGCTACTGCCGCCGGTGGCCGCTCCTGGCATCGCCCCGCCCCGCCCCGCGCAGGCCGCGCCGCAATGGCCGCGCTCCACACCAAGGCCGGGGGGCCCCCGCAGATCCCGGACACACGCCGGGAGCTCGCTGAGCTGGTGAAACGCAAACAGGAGCTGGCGGTGAGCGCCGGGGAGGGGGTCGGTGTGGTCTGGGTGGCGGCGGACCGGCTGGGTAAGCGGCGGGGCCGGAGCGGCGCGGCCGGGCCTGCTCCATGGGCGGCGGTGTTCCCGGCAGGAGACGCTGGCAAACCTGGAGCGGCAGATCTACGCCTTCGAGGGCAGCTACCTGGAGGACACGCAGATGTACGGGAACATCATCCGCGGCTGGGATCGGTATCTCACCAACCAGAAGTGAGTGGCGGAGCCGCTGCCCACCTGCCCAGCCCCCCCCNGCCTGTCTCTGTTTCAGGAACTCTAACAGCAAAAACGACCGGAGGAACCGCAAGTTCAAGGAGGCCGAGAGGCTCTTCAGCAAGTCCTCGGTCACCTCAGCAGCGGTGAGTGCCGGGATGGGCGCTGGCGGGATGAGCAGATGCCCCTGACCCCATAACCGTCCCTGTGCCCACCCCTCTCCTTATCCCTATCCCCATCCCTGTCTCCATTCCCATCCCTTTCCTTGTCCCCATTTCTGTTCCTGTTTCATCCCCATCCCATCCCCATCCCTGTCCCTTGGTGCCCCAGTCCTGCCATGATCACCTGCAGAACAACTTGCCCATTTAAGGTCCCGTACCTGCACTGGCTCCCTGGCCTGAGCATCCCCATCCCACCCTGCAGCCTCTTCCAGAGACCCTTTTCCGGGTGCCTGGGGGGTGGGAGGACACTTGTCACTGGTGTCACTGCCGTCCCCTGGCTTTGTCTGTGCTCGAGACCCCCAGTGCCACATGAGGCCACGGGCACTTCAGAGGGACGTGTCTGTGTGATCTGGGCTCCGTGCTTTGAGCATTGGGAAGTGAATGCCTGGCTTGACATCCCGTTTGGTTTTCCAGGCTGTCAGTGCATTAGCTGGAGTCCAGGACCAGCTCATTGAGAAGCGTAAGTCTCTTTGTCATTTTTCTGTGAATTTGGGAAGAATTACACTCTCCCCACCATTCAGCCCTGTCTCAGCCTTCCAGATCTGGGCTGAACTCAGGCTCCGGTTCCCAGGTCCTGTGTCTGCTGCCCTCAGGCTGCTTCCGGCTGTTGACTTCCATGCTCAGCAGGGGTTTGTTGTGTGTAAAGGGGATCGAAATTGGTTTGGTGCTCTTTGGAGGAGGAGGCCAGACGAGCTGAAGCACTGCATTGCTGTAGATGTGTCAGTCACAGGAGACGTGGGAAGGGACCTCTCACCTCCAGGATATTTAAAAACATTTTTGTGATCAGCACCAAATAGGATGTGGTTCCAGAGAGCCTCAGTGCTGAGGAGTAGCTTCCTGTCCATCTTGCAGAGTTGTTTCCCAGGTTCTGTGATTCACCTCCTGGTGCTGCAGGGCTCAGGTGTCTCTGCTGCTGTTCTGGGATTGTTTCTCCCACTCAGGGCTGTGCCAGGGCAGCTGGGAGTTCACCCTGGTGCTCACCTGGGTCTGTCCTGCTCTAGGGGAGCCAGGCAGTGGCACAGAGAGTGACACTTCTCCAGACTTCCACAACCAGGAGAATGAGCCCAACCAGGAGGATGCTGAAGAGCTAGATGGCTCCGTGCAGGGTGTGAAGCCCCAGAAAGCTGCTTCCTCCACTTCTTCTGGGAGCCACCATAGCAGCCACAAAAAGCGAAAGAACAAAAACAGACACAGGTCAGTGGGACCAGCAGCCTCCTCGCCACACCTGGACAATTGGCTGGGGCTGGATTGAATTTATTGTCTATGGGGAACCAGTAACACGTTGGAATAAGGGGCAGCTGGGGTCAGTTGTCTGGGTGGTTTTCTTGGTTTTGGAAGAAGAGGGGAAAGTGCTGAGGAAGTTAAACAAGCAGCACAGGGTGCTCATTCCAGCTGTGGCACAGCTGTGCTTCTGGGCAGTTTCTCCAGCTCTCCTGTCTCCCCAGAATAAAGCTTATTCCTTCCAGCAGGTCCTGACCTCCTGAGCTTGCTGCTTCTTTTCTGCAGAGCCCAGTAGGACAGGAACGTTAGTGCTTTCTTTGAAGGAGGGTGGAAAGCAAATGGGAATGTTTTTGGGGTTTTGGACACTCCCAGTATCTGGATTTCCACTGCATCCCCTTCCAGCTCTCACGTCCCAGCCGAGTCTCAGTACTGGCATAGAGGAGTTGCTGTGTCACCTTCACCTCAGAGTGTTCGTTATTAAACTGACCTGAAATTCATGTGAAACAGATTCCTTGAAGTCTTTTCTGGTTGGATTTACCTGTCCAGCTCTGCCCCTAAGGTGTAATAAGGGCAATGAGCTGGTCCCTGTACCCTCAGCCCAGGCTGCTGCCAGTGACGGTGCCTGTGAGTCAGGCCCTGAGGGGGAAAACCATGGAGAGGAGACACTGCAGAGCTATGCTTCTCTGGAAGGACTGCTGAAGCTGGGGCCTAAGGATTTAATAGAAGTAAGGGAGCTTTTAAAACTCCAGAGTGTCTGTTCTGGCTCTGAGCTGTTGGCTCTGGCTAGGGATGGGCTTTCCTCTTTAAAGGACCTACCACACAAATAGAGGAAGGGTTTAAAGTGGTAAAAGTTTACAAAGGGGGGTGGGGACAGTTGGGGTGGGGACAGGAGGTAGGTACAATGCTTGAAAAATGCTTAACTCCTTGCCTTCACTAAGTGTTGAGTCATTAGCATGTCTTTAATTCTTAGGTCAGAATTTCCTTCCTACAGCAGCCTGAATTGGGCAAATGTCCGAAAGGACTGGATGTCCCTTTGGTTCCTCATGAGCTGGGAATCCAAAGAAGTTAAAATCTCTTTTTTTGCCTGTAGATATTTGGAAGAAGTTCAGGAATAACACAAGAAAATACATCCATGAACAAGTCCAGAGAAACAACCTGTAAAACTGAAGTACAGCTTAAGAAAACTGCCATTTCAAACAAATGATAAAATACTCTCCCAGGCGCTTCCCTGGACAAACCATGGCCAGCAACATGGTGGGGTGCAGGGCAGGTGCTGGAACTGACATAAATCTCTTTGCTCTGTTACCTGGACTTTAGGGACAGGAGCTGGGGGGAAGCTGCCCTTCAACAGGTTGTGTGCCCCTGGGTTCCTTCATATCCCCCCTCTGCAGCTGTGGCGGCTGCTGCCAGGGTGGGCTATTGGACAGAGGAGCCCTGCCCTGCTCACCCGTGGCAGCTCCTGTGTTCCCAGGCCCCGTCAGACACTCCGAGGGGCTCAGTGAGGCAGGAACTGACTGTTTGTAATGCTTAGCAGGGCCAGATAGATAATTTAAAAATATTAAAAGATAATTAAATTTGTCTGTAATAAAAGCTCTGTTAAAATTGTGATTTCTGTTACTGACTATCCCCTAAATTTTGGCAGACAAGACCAAACAATTTTCAAGTATATTTAGGCTAAAAAACCCCAGCAACAGCCCAGTACCTGATCATGCAGTGAGGGTGTTCCAGGTCCCGCAGCCCCGCAGGTGCTCCAGCCAGACCTGTGGGTCTGTCTCCTGAGGCGTCTGTCTCCTGAGGAGTCTGACATGAAAAAGAGAAAAATAAGAAGAAATGTTGGCTTTTCTCTTTATTCAGAAGCTCTTCTGCTTGCCAGCACAACTCTGGGTTTCACTCCCCCCTTCCTGGAGAACCAGGAGGTGCTGGGAAAGGCCCCTGTAGGAGCACGGCCTCGTGGGGTTCCCATGTAGGCAACTGGATCAGCATGGGGACGTTTGGCTTCAGGTGCACACAGGGCCTCAGGTGTGGGTTATGGGAGGCTGTGCTGTCCCCCTGCTCCCTCCCACACCGCAGGAAGGCCCGGGTGGATATTTTCTGTGTGCTCGGCTGTTTTCACGGCTAACAAGTGTTTGAGGGAACGCAGTGCTGTTTCCTCTTAGCAATGCAGTCCTGGGATCGTGGGATTCCATGATCAGTCCTTCCTGATCAGTGTCAACTGTGGGCAGAGCTGTGTCTGGAGGCCATGCTGTGTCACTTGTATGATGGGGTGGGACAGTCACCAAACTGCTCAGCTCTGGCCAAATGTCCCTGGGCTGCCATTGCCAGGGACAGCAGCGCTGGGGGTGTGGGGGGAACAGCCCAGTGCAGGGTTGGGCACCAAGTTCTGTGTCACCTCTGCCTGAATCAGCATTGCCTTGTCCTGGCAGCCCAGCCCCCTCCCCAACTTCCCTGCTTTCTGACCCTTCACTTTGGTTTTCCAAGCCCTTGGGTTCCTCTCCTGCCCCTGAGCTCTGCCCTCTCTGGATCTGGCAGCTGCCCCTCTTTCATCTCCTAAAATCCTCTGCGTAAACCAAACCCACCTCTCTGCTAACACCTCTTGTTCCCAGAAGTCCAGTGGGGAGGGGGACTCTGGATTGCCAACCTGGAGTGCTTTTTGTGCCCAGTCCTGCTTAAGATATCTGAAGAACTTGATGGTGTTTGAACACTGGCTTTATTATTTATTTTATTTTATTTTTTAGCAATCTCGCTAGGGTGGCTAATCAACTAATTGATTTAATTCATTAGTATATTAATTTCTATTGCTTTCTTCCTTTCAAATGCTGCCCCTCAGCCCGTCTGGCATGTTTGATTATGACTTTGAGTAAGTTTGACTTGAATTAGTACTTGTGCTGTGTTGTTAGTGTGTAGACACCGATGTGCCTTTTGAGACCTCGCTAACCCCTAGTTTATCTGTTTAATTGTAGGTATGTATATTAGGTTAGGCTGGGAAGTTTTTTTTAAAAACAGAAAAGCGTGATGGAGGTAACATTTTATTTAATAACTTCAGCAAATTATAAATTAACTTCACTCTTCTTTACCTTTCTGTTCCATATTTAAATAGATAAAACTTCTAAACTTTAAAACTTAGTTTTAAAACTGATTCTTTTTGGCTTTGCTGCTTAAGGAGATCAGTATAGACTTGGATATTTCCTTCTGGAAAAATGTACTAAACTCAATACCTTTGGGTCATATAATTCCTGTTATCCTAACTCCTCTCTCTATCCCAGTAAATAACTCACACTATGTCTGGATAATTACCGGTGGCATAGTTACACCTCTCACAGATTAAATTAACATAGAGCATGCCTAGTTCCCCTTGTTCACCTGCCTAAGTTCCCTGTGATTGATTGTGCCCCTTGATTAACTCTGTCTGGGAGTGGCTGGAATCTGCTTTTTGGCAAATAATAACTCCACTCTCCTCTGCTGCTCTCATGCCCAGTAAACCTGGGACAGTGCCCTGGCTCAGCCAGCTGGAAATGGATGGATTAACCGTAGTCTCTGTCGTAGCTGTGCCCTGTGCAGTAGCTCCGGTGTTGGGTCAGGTATTGACATGGACGTTTCTCTTGTCTTTCCAACCACAGGATTGATCTCAAGTTAAACAAAAAGCCAAGAGCCGTAAGTATCCATGCTCTGTCTGTGTTTTTTCATTGCTCACCGGAGGGGCTGGCTGACACCCAAGCTTAAAAAACCTTCCTGCTGCTGCTGTCATTTAAGTTCTTATTGTCATGGTTGAGGAGTGTCACAGTGTGAGATCAGCATTGTCCCCTGGCTGTAACAGCAACTGAGCCCAGGTGGACTGTTCTGAGCCCAGGTCACAAATAACTCCTGTGTGCTTCTCATGGAAAAAGCTGCTTTGCATCCTGTTATCTTACCATGATCTTGGAGCATCAAAAGCATCTGGTTTGAGTTGATACTCCAGGTTGGAAGGGTCCCTCGTTTTCAATGTTTAGCTACAAGAAAAAGATCTGTTTTGCCTGCAACTAGTGGTGTGTGAGATGAGAGAAGATTGAGACCCCCAGCTCCGAGAACGGAATCAAAGGTGGGAACATGTTAACATGCCTGTGCTGTCCTTTCTCTGCAGGACTACTAGAGCCATCAGTGCTGATGCTCCTGCGATTTAGGTCTGTGACTCCCCGCTGAGAAGCTCCGAAGCAGGATGGCAGCTGCAGCAGGAGTGATTCACTTTAAGGGACTTGGATGGGGGGAGGAAATCCTGGACCATGTACTTTGCATCATTTTTAAATCACCTGAGTTGTAGGAAGACGAAGGTGGTGTAGTAGCTGTAGTAGTTCTGAATTCCTGACTATTCTGTGCTTCCACCTTGGTCGGGAACTTCCTGAAATGGCTGATACTGCTGCCCCCTGTCACCTGCAGACCCACAGAGAGGCATTTCCTTTTCCACTGGAACTGGGGTAGGATTCAGTGTGTCCCATCCATGTTGTGAGACTTAGATTATTTTTGTTGCTGATATTTAGCTTTGCAGGTTTGGTTTTTGTTTTATTTTGTGGTTTTGTTGGTTTTTTTTTTTTTAAGCTGAAGTGTATAGTTATAAGTTGACTTTGGGTTTCTTTGTTTAGTCCGTGTAGTGGAAGGTTCTTCATTTTGTGGAGCAGCTCTTTTGATTCTTACTCAAGCAGAGAAGAAGGTAGTTTAACCCTTTCCTCTTGCTTTCATTTTAAACACCATCTCCCGATATTCCTCAGTGCATTAGGTGCAGGAAGGGCCAGAGCTCAGAGCCAGCTCTTCGCTGTCGCTGACTTTGGGTGGGTTCTCTTTTTAATACAAACTTCTGTCATTTGTACATAAACAATAAAAGTTCCATGTTTGTCTCTTCTCATGGTTTATTCAGTCCAAACTTTGACTCCTGGCGCTTTTTAGTCTCCACCTGCGTTATGAGGACTTCGCTGGAATTCTTCCCCTTTGGCACCTGAGCTGTTCCTTGACCCTTGGCCCATGGGAGGTTCACTTGGTGCTTTGTCTCTTCGGGGTAACTGTAACTAAGTGCTGCAGGGAATGCCAGCCTCTAATCTCCAGCTGTGTTTGGCTGATCCTGCTGCAAGGCAGGACTGGGATGTCCATGCTTTTGCTGGTGAGGGCATATTGCTTGCAGATCAGGGCTGAGCCAGCTGGATTGTCCCTGGAGCAGGACAGAGGGGTAAGGGCTGGGTGCTTCTCACAGCAGCCAGGTCAGAATCTTGCTGTTGCTGTTGAACTTCGCTCAGCATGGGGAGTTGCCTTCTTTATCAGTGCTGGGATGTGTTTGTGTAACCCCCGCTGCTGGAGGGAGATGCAAGAAAGGGGCCTTGGGAAAGGGGCCATGGGACGGGGATGTCCTGGAGTGTGCACGGCCCTCGGAACAGCCGAACGTGTGTTCTGCTGCACCTCTGCTCCCCTGGGGTTTGGGGTCTTCCTCAGCTCTCTCCAGGCACCCCAGTCTGTGCAGGGCAGGGCCTGAGCAAAGGTGAGTGCGCAGGAGCAGAATTCTCCCTTGGGCTGTGTCTGATCCGGAGATGAAGGCAGCTCCTTGTTTGTTCCCAGAGGGAGCTTGCTTATCCTACAGGGAGCTGTGTCTCTGCTTGAGGACTGGTGGCTGCTTCTCCACAGGGGGGGGGTCGAGATAGAGCAGCTTAAAAACCAAGCTACAAAGCCGGCCTACTTCTGTGTGTTTCAAGTTACAGAGTTTAAGTACAGGGGGGTGGAAGATCTAGGAAACAGCATAAACTACAAGGCCTTGTTCCTCCATAGTTCTGGAAAAAAGAATTCTCAGCTGATGGTTTTCATTCCCTGGCCTCGGTAAAAAAAACAGTTCTCCTGCTGCTGCTGCTCCAAGCAGGGATGGCTGGAGCACCTGGACTTCAGAGGCTGAAGTCTCTGCTGCACTTCTGACCTCGAGGAAAGCTGCCAGACTTTTTTGGGCAGAACATTTTGGAGAAGCAGCAAAGGGCTGGTGTAGCTCGGAGCCCTATGTGCAGGCAGGTTGTGTGGCAGGGTCAGCTCCACATTCCCTGTGACACATTGGGGTGCTGCAGGGACAATGGGGAAATGCAGCCATTTGTGCCTCCGGCTGTGTTTGTCACCAAAGGAGGGAACAGCCTGTTCTGCCCAGGTCGATGTCTGATGGCAGCAAACGGGGGGGAGCACACTGGTCAGGGCAGAAAGAGAAATGGCAAACACTTGATTCAGTTAAAGGATCAGCTGTTCCCTGCTGGGTCCTGACTCCAGCAGTTGTGCCTGAAACTTCCATTTGATTTCTGAACATTTCTGTTTTACTTCCTGAAGAGCCTGAGTGACTAAAGACCCTCAGGATGTGCCTGGGCACAGGAGCCAGAGGGAGCTGCACAGGCTTTACGTGAATGCTAATTAAAGCTAAAAGTAGCAGAAATATATCCCGAGTCCTTTGCTGGTGAAAGATGAATCCTGAGCAAAGAAAAGTGTAGAAGAGCAGCCACTGTCCTTATGGACCCCAAAAGTGGAGCGTTAGAGAAACGCTAATCCCTGCACAGCCTCGTCACCAAGAGGATTAGGCAGGAGTTCATCTGGTCGCCGGGTGGCAGGAGGGGCCGCACCCGGTGCATGGCTGGGTAAGGGGGCAGAGGGGAGGGGGCAGCGGGGGTCCCGCGTGCGGGGATCCAGCCCAAAAACGCTCCGGTCACCTCTCGCTGTCCTGGCTCATGGCGAGCCGGGAAAGACCCTGGAACGTGTTGGCATGGCTCCCATAGTGCGCGGAGCGAGGAGCAGCTCCGGGGCTCGTCAGCTATGTCTCCTGGTCCGCAGGCTGCCATGGGCCGGCAGCGCGCACCGCCCGTGCCGTGCTGGAGGCGGCTCCTGCGCGCCGGGTGCTGGTGGCTCCTGTCGCTCTGCGGGACGGCGCTGCGGGGGCTGCGAGGGCTCTGGAGCCTGACGTGGGTCGGTACCACAGAGACCCTTCCCCACGGACCTCCCCGCACTTGTGCCGGCTCCAAACGTGGCGCGTGGGCGGAGCCGGGGCAGGGGAGCTTCTGGGGTGCAATCGCTGTACCGCTGGTGCTGGGGGCCGTGGTTTGTTGCAGCTGGTGCGTCACCACAACAGCCGGCAGCTCGGCTGCGGGATTGGGACCCTCGTCCCGGAGGGCTCGTCCTTGGCTCAAGGCACTGTGTGGTTGTGCCCACCAAGAGCCCTGGGGACACGGGGACAGCGCTCCAGGCTCTGCACTCGACAGGGCAGGTGTGAGCCATCCTCTCCCCCAGGTCTTGCTGATCTGCTACAAGAGCTGCTGGGATGGCGCCTTCCAGTTCACCGAGGAGGTAACTCCCCCGATGGGAGGACCCCGGCGCTTGCCAACTCCCGGGACACAGCTGACCCCGGTGATATGGCCCACTGGGGGGCACGAGGGGGGTTCCCCAGACAGGGTTGGTGCCAGGGCTGGCCTGGACCTGTCAGTCCCCACTGTCCGTGTTGGCTTCCAGCTCGGCACAGCCCTGCAGCTGAGACTAGAGGGGAGTGAGGAGGAGGAGGATGGGGACTCAGATTCTGCACTGCAGCCTGGACAGACAGGTGCGTCCCTGGCCCGGGGGTTTCCCTGGGGCTGGCAGGTGTCATGGGGGACTGGCAGGAGCTGAGCTGTGGTGCCAGGGCAGTGGTGGGGCTGCAGCAGTGTGGTGATGCCAGCGAGGCCATGCTGAGGAGGCTGGAGGCACTGGAGGCCGACGTGCGCTTCCTCTGCACGGAGCTGGGGGCTGAGAAGCTTCTGTGGAGCAGCCGGTTCCTGGAGCTGCTGCGGGAACAGCAAAGCCTGCACCAGCGGGTGAGTACCCTGTGGGGTCCCAGCCCCCGCAGTCCCCTCTGACACCCCAGACCCTCACACCCTGTTCCAGCTGCAGGAGCTGCCATGGCAGTGGAACAGTGGTGACAGCCCCGAGCTGCTTGGGGAAGCAGAGGACCAAAGTGCCAGTGGGAGCGAGGGAGAGAGCCCAGAAGGTAGGGACCGAGAGAATTGCAGGGGGCACAGGGAGCCAGTAGCTGGGGAGGGGGGACCTGGCACCAGAGCTGGGGATGGGGCAATGTGCTGACCTCGGCTAATGGGCAGTATAGGCAATCCACCAGCTCCCATCTGGGCCCTGGGTGGCACTGGGCAGCCTGGGGAGGTACTTGGGAGGAGGATCCTGGGAAAGGCTCCCAGTTCTCTACATCAGTTCCCACCAGGAGTCTGGCTGGGTGCTTCCACTGGTGTCCCCTCCCCTTTGCTCTGTTCCAGGATGCCAGTGGAGGCACCACAGCAACCACGTGGTTCCACCCAGCCTGACAGGCAGAAAACATAAGTTTTCTTCATAAGTGAAGGTGTGAGCAGGGCCTCAGCAAACCAGGAAGGATCCACACATTCCTCCCTCCCCCAGCCCTGCAGGACACAGGTCAGGCTGGTGCAGTCTCAGCTGTATCACTGTATGTGCCTCCATCCCTTGCTGCTGGCTGGGCCTGGCCCCATCCAGCAGAACTGCAGCCATTTCCCAGTAGCAGGAACTAGCTGGGAGGTAGGTCAGGACAAGCCACTGGCCCTGGGTCTGCCCCAGGACATGTCACAGCCCTCCCTGCCCAGGGCTGCCCCTGGGCTGACCGTGCCCCGCAGAGGCTGGCTCTGGTGAAGCCCACCAAGGAGCATCCTCCTGCTCTGCTGCTTGTTGGGAGGTTCCAGGAAGAAGGAGTCTGGTCAGCACCAGCTTCAGTCACCTTGCTCTGGGGTGATGGATTGCAAAACTCACCCACTGACTTCCTGATTGGCCAGATCCATCCTCTCAGTCAGCTGCTCCCACACATGTTGCAACCCTGGGCCAGCTCCTTGAGACAGCGGTCAAGGGCAACCGGCTCCCCAGGCATGGCTAACGGCCCCTCATTGGCCAAAACAGCTGGTGCCGGGATGCTGAGCCACGGGAGCACCGGCCCCGCAAGGAGCAGGGCTGAGGGGCTGCCCGGTGCCCAGGCCTGGCCCAGCACAGGGAGGCTGCATCCTGCCCCTGCCTCCCACTGTTAAATACAGGTAGCTGCTTTCCATTGCTTTTGTCTGCGTGGTCTTTCTCTAGCAGAGCCGGGACAGCTGCACCAGTGCCTGGCACCAGCTCCTGGGCCCCAGCTCTCTGGGGATGGGGACAGGATGAACTCTTGCTGAAGGAGAGCAGGGACCAGCACCCACCCGCAGGAGGCAGGATCGACAGGGCTCTGTCCTCCCAACGTGCCCGTGCAGCTCCCATATGCAGGGAACTGATGCAATGCAAATAGCAGCGGCCTGACTCACCCTGCACCCACCTGGCCCCAGTATGGTGGAGGTGGGACAGCCCCGTGCTGCTCAGAAATACTAAAGTAAACCAGGTCCTGCAAATGAGCTGCTCTGGGGGCCTTGCTGCAGTGAAACCCCAGCCCCAAGCTGGCCCCCCCTGCTCCCGCAGGAATCACAGCAGCATCCATGCTGAGAGACCGTGGGAGTACCAGACAGCGATGTGACATGGTTGTGTTCCTGCTGCAGCCACCATTCACCTCTCCTGTGGCAATCCTTGGGCTGGAAATCCCCAGCCAGCCCACAGGGGCCAGGGTGCAGGAGGTGGAGGGTGACATCAAGCAGCATTAGCTACAGCCACCAGCTCTACCCCCTCCGCTGGAGCAGCCCCTCACCACAGCACCTGCAGCAAGGCAAGAGCCACCGCACAGGCCACAGAAACCTTTCTCCAGCCACCACACCATCCAGAGCCTCCTGCCCTATTGCTTAACCTGAACCTGTATTTACTCCAACACACTTGTGCAACACTGCTTCCCAGTCCTGGCCAGGGGCCTTCAGTGGCTTTATCAGGAGGGCTGAGCAGGTGGCTGCTGCCCCAGACAGGGCTTTGGCTTCCAGGGGCCTTGGGGAGCACCGGGGTATTCAGGGACCTTTGGAAAGCAGGTGACAGAACTGAAAAGCCTGTGGCTGGAGGGCAAATGCTGACAGCATCTCTACAGGTAGCACCACCATCACCATCCCATCCCAGCACCCACCTCCCCCTCCACTGCCCTGGGGCAGCATCCAGCCCCTCCCCAGCACCTTTCTGTTCTCTTGTCTGCAATATTTACTTTGCAGTTACTCAATTCCTGCAGTCCTGTCTTAAAGGGAGGTTGTGCCGCAGAAGCAGTTTGGGATGCAGGGTGGAGAGCTGCTGCCATGCTCGGGCTCTCTATTCCTTTTTGTGGGGAGAGCAGCAGCCCAGCAGCCTCAGCACTGGGGGAATACAGGAGGTTGATGCTGAATCTGCTCCCACATATAGCACATACATCACCACACCCCCTATGACAGCGTGCACACACACCATCCCCTTTCCCACAGCCTGCACAGGAACCTTTCAGATTTCTGCCTCTGAAAATGCCTTAAAGTGTGAGAACTGAGCTAGCCAGATCCTGGAAACCCCAAATGGGAGGACCAGCCGAGTTCAAATGGAAGTTCAGGGTGCCGGGGAGAGGCGAGCAAGTCCTGGAGAGCAGACTGGCCTGCTTGGAGGAGCAGCTCTCCTGAAGCTTAGCACAAGGCTTCAGTGGCACACAGCTGACAGGATGAGGGGTGGGAAACCCCTGAGCACAGGAAACCTTCAACAGGCCCATGTGTGACCTCCTTCCCTCCAACAGCCCAGTGAGCTGGCACACAGATCTGACCCATTTTGTCTTGCCCAGGAACACAAAGCAAACACCCAGCAGTCACAGCAGGCTCTACCCCCAAGCCCCAGGAAGTGCTGAGCCAAAGGATGCACCCCAAAACCCCCACTTTAACAGCCCCAGCAGGGTTGCCAAGGTGTGCAGGCAAGCAGCCCCACCCCTCCTGGCACTGAGGAGTGTGTAGGGGAAAAAAATGTGCAGCAGCAACAGTTCCAATCAGCATTCCCATTTCCCAAATCTCTGGCACCACAATGAGCTTGGGAAATGGGGACAGAGAACCTTGTGTGAATGAAGGAGAAAATTCAGAGAACAGCAGTGGGATTGTGGCTGGGCTGGCTGGCTGCCCCAGCAGCACACACAGCAGTTCAGGGGAGTAACTTTGACCAGATCTGTGCTAGGGCCTGACCCTCGCAAACTACTTCATGTGCCCCCAGGACTTGTCACTGCAATAGAAACATCTCAACCAAAGTCAGTCAGCTCCAGCTCTTCCTCTCCTAGTTGTGATAATGAACCTCTGCACTTCTGCACCGATTCCTTTAATTGTGTCTCAGTGCAGCTTTGAGAGACACAAAAATAAACATTTACCCCCTCTACACATCCTGTAAAACTAGAATTACTTATTGTCTTTTACAGGAACACCAGCCTTAAAATCCTGCAGCATTTTTCAGCTACAGATCCCATTATGGACAGCAGCAAACTCCTCACCTGGTTAAAGATGTGCTCAGACTCCTGACACACCACTCCATTCCCCCCCCCCCCCCCCCCC